>APFE030502391.1:299490-327117 GCA_000404065.3 Pinus taeda
AAATGGATAGAGCTAATATTATAAATATTTTTATGGATAGATTGATATTAATGCTTTTATTCTCTTAATTCACAAAAATGCAATCCACAATCACTTTAATTAATTTGTCATTTAATATCATCACACATATCAATATGTGTAAAATAATGGGATTGACTAATTTTAATTAATTTGTCATTTAATATCATCATACATCTAAATATTGCTGTGACTATGGTGTAAATGACCATAGTAATCATTGCAGTTCATATCGCTGTAATGTGATTATAGTGGCAATTTCACGAATTTCTTAAATGTGATTGGCCCGGCAGAATCAGTCCCTGGAACCAGCGGGTCACCTACCAATGAATCAGTCCCTGTATTTGCCAAGTTTCGAACCAGCGGCCGAAGCTCACGGGCTTGGCTTGCTAGACTTTTTTGGAAATGTCTTCGAGGCCAAAATCGCCAACTTAGAGTTTCACACGGTAAATTTGGAATTCCAATAATTTTTTTGGGAAAGTATACAAAATAACACTATTTAAACAACAATAGCATGTGAAATTATAATAGTATGTGGAATTAGAAGTAAAAAGTAAAAAACCACTTCACTCAATTACTTAATATAAATAGTTAAATGGTAATTACTTAACATAAATAAAGGCATTTAATTTAATAAAATATTTTTAATATTATGATGTGTTGTATGCACTCCAAACAATAATAAAATTGTAAAATAAATTATATGAATATTTGTTTAATTAATTTTTTTTTTATGTTTTTTTTAAATATAATTTAAACATTTTTTTGGTAGATAAAGACTATATATATAATTGATAGTAAAGAGAATGATAATGAGTTAATAATTATTTAATTAATATTGAATGATGGCAATTTCTTTATAATGCTCCTATTATATTATACATGTCATGTCATTAGAGTATATATTAATATAATGAGAGTTGTACAAATTGTACACATGCTATTTTTACATAATTTTTTCAAATTATTTTTTTTAACTTAAAAAAATAAAACCCATAAAAATTGTCCATTCAATACTTTACACCAATGAGAAAATATAATTTGTGAATTTAATTACAAACCATTTGTGTTAGCTGATGTTATGGTACTAGTAACTAATATATAATTTTTCTTTCAAATTATTTATATTTATTGTACATTCAAATTATTTATATAGTATATATATATATATATATATATTTAACAATGTCGGATACTTTTGATATTATAAAATCATAAACTTAAAACGGATACATATGGTTCCTGAGTTATGGCAGAGAGGAGCAAAACTGGGTACGCAGACCCTTTAACCTCTTTGCTGCCCAAAATGCTGAAATTAAACAAACAACGGCTATATTGCCTTACATATGCCCCACAGAGCAGACAGAATGTACAGGTCATAGGGAGTTTTTTGAGTAACTGAGATGTCGGGGAAAGGTCCTCTTCGGGCGCCACTGGCCTTCGTGGAGGCCTCAGCTTGAAAACTTTGAGTGAGGGCACGGATTTGCTCCATAGCTTCCTCCAAGTGACTGCATCTACCCTGCAAGTTTTCAATTTCCGCCGTTTGTTTTTCGAGCTTCTTTCTCTTTGATCTTGAATCAGATTCGAAATCTTCCTTCAATTCCTTGAGCTTGCTCCTTAGCCTATTAATCATGAATGTGTGGGTCTTGCACATCGTGCAGTCCTTGCTAAAAAGCCCGTCAATGTTGATCGCTGGTTCCGGAGGGTTCTGCTGGGCTGGCTGATCTGTCATGGTGATTGGAGGGAACAGCGAGACAGAGCAGAGGGGAGAAGGCTTGAAGATGATGAGCACGAGGTGGAGAGACTGGTAAAGAAGGAGCGAGAGGCGCAGAAGAGGGGGAGGAGACGTCCAAACTCTGCAGCTGTCTAACAAAACCAAGTCAGTGAATAAAGAGAACTTTGAACTGAAGTGGAGATTTACCAGATGCGTGGGCCTCGACTCTGTCTCTCTGTTGCTGATGACGAGGTTCAGAGACCACTTCGAACTGTGTTGAGCAGTAACCAAATGCGTGGGCTTGCTGGAGTTCAGAGGAGGGTCTCTTGAGAGAGAGCTGGGAGCATCGATAGAGCAGAGAGGCGGAAGACCCCTGCGCTTAGAGAGGAGGCCTGGGAGCGCCTTGGGCACCTTAAGACTCCTGAGAGAGTAGGTGGCGCTGCACGTGGAGTTGTGGGGCGCCTGATTCACTTCAGCTCTTCTGTAGGAAGTGGTGCCATTTGCTGTATGGGACTCGATGCAAACTTGGGGCAAGAGGCTCGAAGCAAGGCTGAGAACTTCGGGGGAGGGAGAGGGAATATAAAGGGAACAGGAGAGGTGCTGTATGGTCAAAGTTTTTCCTTCAGAAACCGAGGAGGGGTCAGGGAGCGGATTTGGAGTGAGATCCTCCTGAGTGGTGATCTGACTAATACCAGATTGATCAGGATCGTGTTCACGGGAAGGGGAGGGAGAAATGGTGCAGAGGACGAGGGAAGTGATGGAAGGCGGCTGCGCGTGAAGGGATGAGGGATCGAGGATTGGGGAGGCGGTACTGTGGGAAATCATTTTGATTATTTTTTAGATCTGTCCTGGTGGCTTAGATGGGAGAGAGGACTTAAGGAATGGCTATGTCAGTGATACAGTCATCCATGCAGACCTGGCCTTGCTTTAATTTGACAGCCCTGTTGGCAAAGGAATCCGCCTCAGCATTGTGCTCTCTGAGAACATGCCTGAATGAGATTTCTCCCAGGTCACTTAGGTTGTCCATTATCCTGGTTCTGGTGTTGTTTAGTCCTTCCTTGATGAACTTATTCCCTGAAATCATAGAGGAGATTATGATGGTCGAGTCCCCCATGATGATAGCATTCCTCAGGCCCTTTTCTGAGAGAATAGTGGTGCCCAGGAGCAGGCTGTAGGCTTCTGCTGAGTTATTTGTAGCTTCCCAGAGACCCCATTCATAACTGCAGATAAGAGTTCCATGTTGGTCTTTTATTACGCCTCCTGCACCTGCAGCTCCAGGATTATGCTTTGATGCTCCATCGAAAAAGAGAGTGGGGCGGTTTTGAGCACTGATCCATTGGTGAACTTCTTCTTTGGATCCCCTGAGCTTCCAGGAAGTTTGTTTCTTGTGAGCTTTGCTTTTAGGCGGAGGGTTTTGGGAGTGGCAGATTTTGAACTTGTTGTACCAATCCTAATCCAGTTCGTCTAATCAGGAGTGGTGATGTAGTTCACGCTGATTGTTTCAGATATGCTGGCCATTGTTTTTGCTATGATTGTGCCCATTCTTGGTTGGATGTTGTTGAAGATGAAGCTGTTCCTGGCGAGCCAAAGATTCCAACAGAGGGTGGCAGGGATGCATTTCCAGATTCTAATTAAATTGATTTTACCTCTTCTTTGGTGTGGGTAATCTTTTTTCCAATTCTTCTGGAGGGAGTGGACCTGATCATATCTTCCCCTTGCTTCCAAAGGACTGGTGAGCTGATTCCAATAGTTCTGAACCCATGGGCAGAGGAGAAAGGAGTGTTGAATTGTCTCTTCCTCAGCTTTGCAGAAGCAACAAATCGAAGGGCCTTGAAAGCCTCTCTTCCTCAAATTTTCTGCAGTGAGGATTTTCCCTTTGAGAAGGGTCCAGTTGAAGTGTTTGACTTTAGGGATGCACTCAGATTTCCAGGTAGCTGTGTGGAGGTTCCAATTGGGGATTGGGTTGCTGTTCTGGAGGGATTTGTACCCATCCTTGACTGAGAAAGACCCTCCACAGGGATCCCAAATGTAAGAGTCTTCTTTTTCTTTGTTGACTGGTGTTGTTCCTGAAAGAGAAGACTTTAGCTTGAGCCAGAGATCTTCAAGGTCCTGGGGTAAATGCAACTCTTGCCAATCTCTCCATCTATTGTGGTTCCAAGAGGAGATGTCAAAAAGAGTATTTAACCTTCTAGCTTCCATCCAATTCTGAAGAGGCCTTAGCTCGAGTTGGAGATTCCTTGGATTGGTGTTCATAATCCTGTCAATCCAGATTTTGGTATCCTTCCCATTGCCCGGGTGCTTGGACACATTCTTCCTGAAATGAGGCAGAAATTTTTTAATTAGGCGCCAAACTGAGGTGCAAGGTCTGTCGATTATTGGCTCATTGAGAATGTTAGAGCTTGGACCGCTGAGATATTTTCTTTTTATAGCCTCCACCCACCAAGATCCCTTGCTTGAGATAATCTTCCATATCAGTTTTAGCCCCATGGCCTGGTTGGAGAAGCTAGGGATTTTTATAGAGAGACCTCCTTTTTCATAAGGAAGGGAAACCTGCCCCCAGTTAACAAGGCTGAACTTTTTAGTGTCCTGTTTTCCTCCCTGCCAAAGGAAGCTGCGCATTATGAGTTCCATGTGCTTGAGGATGCTTGTTGGGGCCATCATCACAGCATATTGATAGATTGGCAGTCCTGAGAGGACGGCCTTTATAAGGATAGTTCTGCCTGCAAGATTTAGCCAGGTGACTCCCCAGCTTTGTAAGAGGCCTCTCATCTTCTCTATGTGTTTTGTCCAGACTCCTGCTTTTATGTGTTCCTTTGCCAATGGTAATCCCAAGTAGGAGAAAGAGCTCCAATTCCTTTGGAGGGGGATGTCAAAGATGTGGGATATACTTTGTTGGATTTGATGAGGCACGTTCCAAGTATAGATTTTGCATTTTCTGTTATTTAGTTTTCCTCCTGAGACCTGAAGGAAGGCGTCCAGGACTCTTTTGAATCTCCTTGCCATCAAGCTGGAAGCTCCCCCAATTAGAAGGGTGTCGTCTGCGAATAGTGAATGGTTAATCTCCTTTAATCCTCTTTCAATGCTTATCCCCAATATCTCTCTCTTAAGGCGGAGATCTTCGAGGTGAATGCTTAGAGTTTCAGCCATAATTATGAAAAGAAAAGGGGAAAGAGGGCATCCTTGCCTAAGTCCCCTGGTGCTTTTGAAGGAATTGCTTGGGCGGCCATTGATCAGCGGGGCTGTCCATGGGTCAGAGATGCATCCTCTTATGATATCGATTGCTTTAGAGGAGAAACCAAATTTTCTCAGTGCTGCTCTTAAGAAGGAGTGATCCACTCGATCAAAAGCGTTGGCCATATCCAATTTGATGATCATGCCTCGTTCTCCCTTGATGAGGCTGCTGTGAATGGCTTCCTGGATAAGGATTACGTTGTCTATAATCTGTCTCTTGGGGACAAAGCCTCCCTGATTCTCAGAAATGATGATGGGGAGGAGGTTCTTGAGCCTGTTGGCGATGATCTTTGTGATGATCTTGTATGAGACATTACACAAAGATATGGGGCGGAATCTGTCAAAAGATTTGGGGTTAGCTTCCTTTGGTATCAGTGCAATGTGAGAGGATTTCGTGTAGTCCCCCACCTTATGTTTTCTGAATGCATTTTTCACCATTCTCACAAAGTCCTTTTTTATTATTTCCCAGTGTTGTCTGTAGAAAGCTACCGTAAATCCATCCGGTCCCGGGGCCTTGTCTTGTTGCATACTAAAGATGGCTTCTCTTATCTCCTCTTCGATGGGCTCTTGTTCCAGCTCTCTGTTGTGGTCCTCTTTGATTTTGCTTTCGATTAAATTTAGAAATGTTGTGCTGTCGTGATGTTGAGGATCTGCTGTAAGGAGAGCTTGGAAGTGGTCGAAAGCTGCCTTTTTTATCTCTTCTTGATCATGGAGGTCTCTCCCATCCACTTCTATTTTGTCGATCTGATTTCTTGCCCTTCTTGTCTTGACGTTGTTGTGGAAGAAGGAGGTGTTCTTGTCCCCTGCTTTCAGCCAGAGGCAGCGGGACTTCAATCTCTGATCCTCTTCCTCAATACGGTTTTGCCTGTATAGCTCCATGAACATGCTCTTCTCTTTTTCGATGTCATCAGTTGTGGGCTGCGACTGCTCTTTCTCTTTGTGCCATCTCTCTATTTCCGAAAGAAGATTGGATCTCTTCTTTCTCTCGGAGCTTGCCAGCTCTCTCGCCCACTGCTTAATGGCAGACTTTAAATGTTTTAATTTGGTTTCCCACACGTAGTGAGGTGAGCCGAGGATTTCTTTAGCCCACTTCTTTTGCACAAGGGTGCAGAATTCTTCGTAGCTGTCCCAGTGCTTGTTGTATTTAAAGGGAAGGGGGCCTAAATTTGTTCCCTTAGACAGAGAGAGGGTCACTGCTTTGTGGTCTGAGGCTGATCCGTGGACTGTGTGGCTTTTAATTGCCTGGAAGTTGCTGGCCAACCTTTCATGAATTAAAAATCTGTCTAACCTCTCTTTGATGTTCTGGGAACCTGCTCTTTTATTGGACCAGGTGAATTTGCCATTGGATAGAGGGGTATCTATGAGTTTGAAGAGCTGAATTATTGTTTCTAGCTTGTCTCTGAATGGATCTGGGTGGAAGTTGCCTCCGAATTTTTCCTCCACCTGCCTTATTAGATTCATGTCACCCCCAATGATTATTTGACTACTTTGAATGGAGGAGAGGTCTGCTTCTAAGCTGTTCCAACAGCTGGTTTTGTCTCTGTAGTGATTGGGTGCATAAATGTTATATATGGAATAGACCTCTTGGGTGTTCTTGCTCTTTAAGTCTGTTCTTACCCACCAATTGCATAGCTGATAGTTGTTGATTTCCCACTTGTTTTTGTTCCATAGAGTGCCTATTCCCCCTGAGGCCCCATCTCAGCCTTTTGAGATGCCTGAGTAGTTTTTGAATCTTTGTGTTTGCGAAGTGAAGTCCTGCTCGATTGATTTGGTCTCTTGGATTAGGAAAATATCTGGCTGTTCCTGAATCAGTAGATCCTTAAGTGCTTTTATCTTTAGGGAGGAACCCATTCCCCTGCAATTCCAAGAGACCAAATTCATTATTTCCCCATTGTTGAGTGGAGTCCTGCCTTCTCCTTGGCCTTTTCGCCATTTCCTTTTAGCTTGCCTAGAAAAGAGTCCATGGGCTGCTGAGATCCGGTTGCCATCTCCTTGGCCGCTGCTTCATCTCTTAGCTCTTTGTTTGATTTTCTGCCAGCTTTTCTCGGAGGGTCAGAAGGTTGGTTCGCTTCTCTTGTTTTGTTTCTGGTTTGGATTCTTTCAATGGTAGGAGTGGGAAGAGAGAGGGAAGAGAACTCGGGAAACAGCAGCGGGGGGATCCGAGGGGAGAGGGAGGGGCTCTGCAGACAGAGATCAAAGTATTGAGGGAGGGGGAAGTTGAGAGAGGGGGGGGGGGCGAGGGGAAGGAGGGGGAGGGGGAGGGAGGCTTGAAGACTGCAGGGCTGAGGAGTTGGAACCCGGATTGGGCTTTTTTCGTTTCACTTGTTCCCAAGAACCCCCTGCATTTTCCTCATTATGCTCCACATCAATTACTTTTAGCTTACTACATCTATTGGCAAAATGGCCGTACTCGTGACATACCTTGCATTTAAACGGAAGTTGTTCGTAGTCCAGCTGCTGTATGTGCATCCATTGGTCCACCTTGAGTTTGATTGCTTCGGGTAGACCTTTCCCTAGATCGACCTCAACGCAAATCCTTGCGCATGCATGCATGTTCTCCCTTGGTTCTGATCTGTCTATGTATTTTCCGACTGCATTGCCAATAGCTTTAACGGATTCGTCTCCCCAGCAGTGAAGGGGAAGATGAGGCAGGCGCACCCACACAGGAACTGCGTTTGGGATGTCCATTTCTGGGTCGAAGTCCGGGGTCCATCTGTTCAGGTAAAGCCCTCTCGTGTCCATGAAGTAAGGGCCATTGCGAAAGATGAGGCTCTTGTCTTCTTTTGATTCGAAAAGGAAGGTAAAAAAACCCCTTCCGCAGAACCTGATGGCGATCTTTCCTTGGATCATTGGGCTCCAGTTTCACTCCACCCATTTTTGCACAGTGCGGGGAGAAGGCCAAAGGCCTGTAAACTGACCGACGAGTCCTCTTTCAGATAAAGCTATTGCCGATTTTCTCGGGAGGGAAGGAGGTAAAATAACTTCAGGGATCTCATCTAATTTCTTGATAAACTTCGAGAGGGAGGGACGGGGTCTGGGATCCGAGGGATTAGAGAGAAGCGAGGCAAAGGCTTCCTCAGGAGACTCAGAGTGAAGGGGCTGGGAGGCGGAGCCTACCATTGCAGGCTCGCCTAAGAGGAAGAGGGAGGGCGAGCCAACCTTTATGCTGCCATACCCCGAAAGAGATGCAGAGATAAAGAGAGGCGCCCAGAGCAGAAGCGCGGATCCGAGGGCAGTGAGCAGGCGCGAGGAGAGGCTGGAGCAGGGCAGCAGAGCCCCTGCAGGCGGGCCTGAGGAGACATGCGCAGGCAGCAGGCTAGGTCAGAGGGCCAGGGCGCGCGCAGGCTGCAGCGCGGGTCAATCTCCTTGCTCCATAAAAATTCCCGTTAGACTCTCAAATTATTTATATTTATTGTACATAGTAATTAGTGATATAGTATATAGTAATTAATAATAGAGTACACAAAAGTCAATTCTTGACATCATTACACAATAAGAGAGGAGGCATTTCAACCAATCATATTTGAAATAAATAGAAATAAATTTTATTTAAAAATAATAAATTTAATTTCATAATGTTAAATTTTGGATAGATTTTAAATTTTTTTTAGTCAAAGAAAAACTAATAGCAAGTCAATAAATAACTAAATAGGTTATATCCTGCCACGCCACCACAAAACAGGTATAATAATTTATTGATAATTAATTTTAGCAACCCAATCTCAATATCGAATGAATATATTTTTTCTTCCATAAATGAGCAGATGCCAAACTTATCTCCAAAAGTGGATTCAAAAGAGAACATCCTCATTAGAAATATTTAACTAGCATTTGTATCAAAAAGGGGTAAAGAGTAGTTTGATAGTGTTTTGATTTTGTTTTACTAGATTTTCATAATTAAACACTTTTCATTATTTAATACTTTTTATTCCTTAAACTTCAATCTTAATTATAGTATATCAGTTTCTCCTATCTTTGCAATAAATGTTCCAGCCAATTTGTATCATTTTTAATTATTTTCTTATATAATTTAATAATATTCATTATAAAAAAATTTGTGTTCCATATCTGGACCCACCTTGATTCTATAACTCTAGTTTCTTTATTAAAACACAAATTTATTTTATGGTTATGGTTTAAGGTTTCTTAGGCTATTTTACAATGCATTTTTTTAGAGTAACCGATATTCATGTTTTCCAATTATGAAAATATAAAAGTGCACAATCATTACAACATAATAAAAATAAAAATTGTTGTTCTTGTTTTTTCTATTGATAGAACCCTAAAATAAAACCAACTATGTTGTAAATATTTAATGTGATGCAAGTGAATGAAGCGTAGTTGGGTCCAAAGCCCTAATGGAGATTTCTAGACTCTTAGTGTAGCTAAACACATTTCGATATATTTGAGTGTGTTTCACTAGATGTTAAACATGACAATACTATAGTCGTGTTTAGTGCATATGGGTCTCTCCTTCTCGATTTATGTGCTCAAATTGATGTTTCTCTGCTCAAAATGTACAGAGCAATAGTTGCACTAGCTTCCAAAATTAGGTCTCCAAAGCCCTAATGGAGATTTCTAGACTCTTAGTGTAGCTAAACACATTTCGATATATTTGAGTGTGTTTCACTAGATGTTAAACATGACAATACTATAGTCGTGTTTAGTGCATATGGGTCTCTCCTTCTCGATTTATGTGCTCAAATTGATGTTTCTCTGCTCAAAATGTACAGAGCAATAGTTGCACTAGCTTCCAAAATTAGGTCTCCAAAGCCCTAATGGAGATTTCTAGACTCTTAGTGTAGCTAAACACATTTCGATATATTTGAGTGTGTTTCACTAGATGTTAAACATGACAATACTATAGTCGTGTTTAGTGCATATGGGTCTCTCCTTCTCTATTTATGGGCTCAAATTGATGTTTCTCTGCTCAAAATGTATAGAGCAATAGTTGCACTAGCTTCCAAAATTAGGTCTGTATCAAAAAATTTCAACCACGTCTATTTTAATGATATGGGGGTGACATGACTAGTTATGTTGGGTAGCACTCTACATTATTAATTCAATTGGGTTTAGGGTTAATTTTTGCTAAGTTTACAATTCTCTTCCAGAGTCGGTATATACTATAATGTAAACATGGTATTCTTGTGTGTTATTCTGATGATTTAGTGTGACATGTCTTATATATGGTATAATTGTCTCATATTGTGATGATTTAGTGTGACATGTCCAATATATGTTATTTGAGGCTTTCCAGGTTATTTTGTAATGATGGTTTTACTGTCAATCGCGCACTTGTAGGACCATGCCAGATCTCTTTTGTGTTGATGACTATATCTCAAGCAATCTTGTGAATTATCCACCAATTCTTCAAATTATTCAATTGTACGTTAAGCCTCCATCTCACACAGTCTGTATTGTTATAAAACAATGCCTCGATCTAACACATTCCCTATTGTTATAAATCAATTCAATGACAACTAAACAAATTGACTAATAAATGCATTTATTGCAATAGACATAAAATAACTCCAGGAAAGAATTAATCAACTAGCCACATCATGAATACATCTATGGTACAATGCACTGCATGACAACTTCTCTAGAAAGATGGGCCAATTTCATACCACAATAGTCAATCTACCTGGTCCACTCATACTTAATAAATTCAACGGTAGAGTCATTGGAGCTTGATGGTTTTCATATAACTATCAAATGGATGGAGACTTGGATCAATGCTGAAAACTTCCCAATCCCTAATTAGTTCTTAAATCAATTCTCGCTAAAATTTTCCTAATTATCAACTGCATACTTTTTAAGAGGTTGTTGGCAACACACTTTTTGTTTAAAACTGATTGCGATATCCAATCAGTTTTTGTGTGCTTCCGCGATTTTCCATAACAGGAGTTATAGGCTTGGCCATTGGGCTAACAGTGTCCTCTACCAGGAATAATTGCTCTAAACTTGTAAAATATAGCACTCCATTTCCTCCTGGTATATGGTGTTTTAGTTATTACACAAATACTCCTTTTTCCTCCACTGGAGTTCTTGCAACCAGATTCAACACAATTCTCCTCGGATGATGCAAAATATGCCCTTCTGAGGCTACAGGCACATATACATCGGCAGAACTTCCTATCTGGTATACACTTGCAACAATACAACATCAACACAGGTTTCTGGTCTATGACACAGGCTTATTTTTGGGTGAAACAAAAAATAGACTAATCCTCTAATTATACACTGTGTTGAAAAACGCATTGCATATCCTCAAACTTGTCCTGATTATCTCTGGGACACAGTATATATTCATGTATTCAAGAACTCCACTAGATTTCCCATATTGTCAAATGGAGCATCTGATAAATATGATGATTGTAATACAATTGCCTCTCTCTCTCTCTCTCTCTCTCTCTCTCTCTCTCTCTCTCTCTCTCTATCATATATATAATATATTATATATATATAGATAAAAGTATATATATGATATAATATAAATAATATATAATATATATATTATAATATATAGTAAAAATATAATATATATATCTATATATATAGATATATTGCTTTTTTCTTCTGAAAAAAAGAGTCGACTACATGGTAGATACTCTGTGTAAAATGTGCCAATTTTGCACACAAAGACCAAGGAATATACCTACCTCAACACATCATACCAGTCATAGCATGTTCATGGAAATCAATGGACACCATTGGGTACCAGTGTCCCACAATGGCCCTGTTCCTGAAGTGCTTTGCCAACATACTCCTGCATGTTTCAATTCCTTTGCTACTGCTACTAATTCTTGCAGGCGATTTCAATCACTCAACTAGGCATGTTCATGCTTCTTGTACCAAGAAGATAACTTCCATTAGATTCAAAATATATTAAAATAAATTCACATCATACCTCATTGGTAGCTCGTCAATAAGGTACATTTATAATCCTGTTCGCTTCCTATCACAACGATTCAAACTAGCATACTTGACCAAATCAACATATATAAAGATATCACTTCAGGTTAGCTCAAACATAACCATCATAATCATAAATCACATGTAACCATCATAACCAAAATCATAGATCACATGTAATCATCATATACTAGAATCATAAATCACATGCATGATAAAAATGAAATACAATACCGATACTTGTCCTTTATTGATCCTTATTTCTGCCATTTTCTTTATCCCATACGCACTCTGGATCAGTTTCCACACCCGACAATCTCCCAGTGCCTTCTCCTCAACCATGTGCATAGACACATAGTGTGCATCAAACACATACAACCACACCATGCAATACATGCATCTACACCTCACATATAACACATACACCTACACCCAGTGTATACAATACAATGCATCCATCTATACCCAATGTGGAGTACCCCCCAATACATGTAACTACACAGAGTACAAAACAACGAGTACACATGCCACAATACCATGACTACATGATGCATATACATAACACTGCATGCCCATAACACAACATTGATGACATGCACACAATACCACACATACACTAGTACCATATGTACAACATGTACACAGTACCATCAGTACACCACACCACCTGCACAACATGTGCACAACATCACATGTACATGGCACCACCTACACCACATGTATACAATGCCACATGTACACTACACCACTATACAATGCGTACACAATACGACATGTACACAGTACCACACACACAACATGTACGTGACACCACATGTACACAGCGCAACATGCACGACATGTACATAGCACCACATGCACACATCGCCACTTGTACAATATGTACACAACACCACACGCACACGACACCACTTGTACAATCATGCACACCACACCATATGTACATAGTACCAATGTACCACATGCATGCAGCACCATTTGTACATAGCACTGCATATCCAACACATACATAACATCATATATACACAACACTACATATCCAACATACACATAACACCATATGCACACAACACCGCATATCCATCATGCACATAGTACAATATGTACACAATACTGCATATCCAACATGTACATAGCACCATCTATACCCAGTATTGAACATGTAACATTCATAAAACACTATCTATACCATCATGTACATAACATTGCATAAATAACATGTACACATGCTATGTATACACAACACCACAAGTTCACACATCATAGATGCAACATATACAACATATGCTCAACAATAGTACCACACATCCAAAACCACACTGTCCTTACCAAGAAACCTTACTTATGGTATGTCATCCATGCTTATCCTAGCATGTCGTAGACCACACTTCTTTCACTTTGTTGATGTATCCTTCAACATTACATGTCGTAACATAAACATAGGCATAATACAAGTATACCATACAAAATCATATCCACATGATACTGACCTCGTATATTTTTCATGACTACACTTCCCAATTGAATCCTCATAAGAACAAGAACCTCGTCATGTCGTTCTCCTGCATAAGCTCCTCCACAAGAATGATCCCTAAAACCCTTTTCAGATAGAAACATAGATACATGGATACATACATGCATATATAAACATTAGCATAAAACAATCATGATCTTTTCAGACAATGACATACGTACATACATACATACATACATACATGTATACATATATAAAATTCAACATAATCATGATCATAAAATAATTACCAGATAACATAAGGTCTAGGTTAAGAGAACTTCCTTATTTATGCACAGGCATTGAGAGCAACAGTTCCCAACATAGCCAAAGCATATGACACCTCTAATCCATTTACTTTAGGTTTTCTAGTTACCTTTCTTGTGTTTGCACTACTACCATCCATTTACCACAATGGACCCAAGTAGTCCAATCGACTGTCATAGCATTACCTTCCGTTGTGCTTACTCATGCACCAAGCTTCATCTGAATCTTATATTACCTTTTTGGGTACCACATAGCTCTCCTCGAGCTACATTAACTTTCCTCTTTCCCAGTTAATTCCCCATACTCAAAACATGAAAGAGAAAACAAGATAAAACAAAGAAGAAGACCACGAAAACCCATAACGATATGACACTACAACAAAGTGGCAAGGCCTTGCACAAGACATAAACAAAACCACAAATCAAGCTCAAAAGACCAAAAGCACAAGACTGACACCATGACTCAATCCCCATGGTTCCCAAGGAAAGCACAACCTGAGCCATCTTCAAGATTTCATGGCAACCTCTCTTGCCAACTCCCTGCATCATTCTCACACATGTCAACCACATGTTCCAAATATCAAGACAATCATATCTATCAATTTGAAATCAACCATTACCATGACTAACAATCGTGTCATAATCCATAGTCATCAGCCATAATACTACAACTATCAACTACATTCAAGTACATATCAACTGTGTCACACATACATGTTAGTACAATCATCTTAAAACAAAATCATTTGAAAACATACAGATATTAAGCTATTCATCAATCATTCAACCACATGGAAACATACCATGTTAAATAAATCAATTAGATGACATAATAAGCACCAAACACTCAAATATCAAATTAACAACATAATGGGCACCAAACACTCAAATATCAAATAGACGACATAATCAACTATGAAACACCAAGTATGATACATAAGCAAACTCAGACCTTAGTGTACCTCAGGGGAGGCTATATTTTCTGCATAATCAATATAGTTAGAGAGATATAACTTTACAACATGTCAACACAAATCATGATATCCATAATAGTAACTAACTAACATGTTCATATTACAAGCTCATAAGCATATGTCGTTCATGCATAATAATCACATATGTATGATCAGTCTAAATTATTAAGACACCACATCACAAATATGTCATCTCATACCTGAGTATCGCAACCATAACCATCTGCATAGGTCAAACTAGGTTAACACAATACATATAACATCAAGATCTTCAATGCAATGAACATAACCATCACACATATGACCAATCCAAATTATGGCATCAAGATCTCAATGAAATAACTCTAATTATCAAGTTGATAGCATATAAAAACAATAAGCTATATATCATACTCATCAAAAACATACAAAATAATTATCAAGTTATCTAATATAAAACAACAATAGTAATGCATACAACTACAAGTTACTATCATTCTTGACTATCTGACACATGTGCATATAACCACACTAATCATCTAACATCTATCATGAATGTAACCATAACATCAAAAGACATGTACATAAACCTAATGTATATAAACCTAATGCATATAAAATATTTAACTTACATACCTACATGCCAAACATACACTACCTGTATGACGATATGCTCTTATCCCAAAGTATAATGCTGCAACCTCATTATAATGATTTGCATCTCGTGCTCTATCTCAGCCAACACATTAGCATCATAACATCCAATAGCACCATGATGAGCTAAATTGCATACAATGACTTCACAAGACATGTTTGACCTACTATACATGCATAATCATAGCCACGACCATACATGCCTAACAACAACCATTACGCCATTGTACACATTGCCACATGCAACCAACAATATGCATAAGCAATGCCAAATCAACTACACCTACGCTTAAACGCATGTAGTCGAACATAAGCAATCAATTTTTGTAATCAACCTACAAGATTGATACATGTAATCAAAATATTAAAAATGTAACCTAACATACAAGGATGTAAGTAGGTATCATGAAACAAACATGTAAGACACATATAATTCATACACAGTCAGTCACATGTTCTAAAAATGAAGACATCATGTCTATTAATTTGAAATCAGCATTCAACAATATAACAACCTAGAAGCATACCCCCTTACTATCCATGGTCCACACAAAGGTAGAAGGAGGAAGCTACTATAATGGTCCGATCTCTAATATCAATTATGGAAATGGGATATCCAAATCTCTATTAAATTTAACCATAATTGAAAATAAATTGATCTTTATTTCTCATACATTTCTATGAAACTAAGTAAAAAATATTTCACTTATTCCACTTGTAACATCATAACGAAGAACATGCCACTTTTCCATTTCCTTACATGCAACTTTTCAAATTCCTTACATGCAACCTTTCAAATTTCCTACATGCAACTCTTAAAATTATTTGCATGAAAATAGGCATAGATCAGCTACATCCATATTATCATTCTACAATACTATTGCATTTAAAAAATAACATTTTCTTCAAACAATTACCATACTTTTTACATTTTCTTCAAACAACTATTATACTATTACATTTGCATGTAAACATTTCTTCAAACACTTTACATGCAAACTAATATAGCAAAGTATTTGCATACAGCATATATCACTACAGAAATACTATTACACATCAATTCTATCCCCAACCATAAACAACATACTCATTGGGGCATTTTATCAAATAGTTTGTATGCAATTAATCATTGAACCATTTAAGCATTTCATCAAACACTTTGCATGCAAACTAATATAGTGAATGATTCAATGCATATATCCTAAACTGTAGTAGTAAAAGTTATGGAAACTAAAATATATGATCAGTGGTATTTTCCCTCACTATGGTTCAAGTTTCAACTTCTGAGATTTCATAGATGAAAAGTTATAACAAAATACCCACACAATCCTATTTGGTGCACAATTCTAGGAGTATCCAAAAAACTTGATTTACACTGGTCATATCTCCTAAACTATAGCGAATAAATGTATAAAATTCTTATCACAATCTAAGCGGGATTTCTTCTCATTGTGGAAAAAATTTACGCTCCTTAGAGTGTACACAATAAAAGTTATAACAAAAATGTCAGCATGACCTGTTTGAGACCTGATTTTAGGAGCATTCAAAAGGCTCCACTCCCTCCGATCATATCTCCTAAAATAATGTGACCCAATATCTGAAATTTCTACCACATAATCATTGTTATTTCCCCTCAATGTGGACGATATATTAGATTCCGAAAGCCTATAGAAGAAAAGTTATTGCAAAAATGCCAACTTGACCTGTTTAAAGGTGCATTCAGGAAGGTCATCTTCCTTGGATCATAATTCCTAAAGTATTGTGAACCAACATCTGAAATTTTTACCACATTATTAGTGAGATTTACCTTCAGTATGGAAAAAATTTCAACATTTAATATTCCACAAAAGAAAAGTTATAACATATATGACAGAAAGGTCTAAAATTTAACCTTTGTTCTTCATTTTACCTATGATAGCGCCCATCTAGTCCAAGTGTTTGAACCATGCTCTGGTACCACTCTGTAACAAAATCTGGGGTAAATGTGCATATAAACAACATAATAGGAACAAAAATACAATAAACATATCAGCCATCAAAATCCATATATACATTAGTGCATTCGCACATGAAAATCAAGGGAATGCATTTTTTTTCATTAATAATGCAATGAACCAACTGGTGATGGGACTACCACGTTCCACACAACCATAGATTGGCTGAGCCAAGTCTCTCTTCAACCAATAACCCTCATGCCATATTCCAAGCATGAATGTGGGATTCATAGAACACATCAGAAAACACCAATCAATGTGGATGCCACCAGAGTTCTCTGCCTACACTGTGAGGAATTTGAGTGCCTCCTAGTCGCTCAGGCTTCACCGTGCATCTGCAGTCTGATCCAGGGATCACTAGGCCCTACACTGAGACATACTCTCCAGGCTTTACCGTGCATTCCATCCCAGAATCACTAGGCCCAACAGAGAGAAAATCCACCTCTTGGCTTTACCGTATATCTATCATTCATTGGCAAGGATTCCTAGGCCCACCGAGGCACACAATTTGGCTTTACTGCAACCCACAGTCCGGTTTAGGGGTTACTAGGCCAGTGGCTTCATGCATCCTCAGTCCGGTTCAGGAACCACTACCACCATGTGTTTGTCAATTCGGAGATCCACCCCACTCAGCTTCGAATCGAATCCAGCCATCCCCCACAAAACGCATGAGAGAACCCATCTCATCAAAGCTATTAGGAAATGGCAAGGCTAGGCTGAAAATACTGTCACACATGGCAAAACCCATGCCATGGTAGAAAAGAAACACATGTAATACCATGCATGCCAAATCTGGTAAGGAAAATTCACAGCAAGTTGATACCTGCAATGAAGCCTGTTGTAGCTGCTTGATCTTGCCTTTCCCTGCTTGATCTTTGCTTCCTCTTGCCTTCTTTGCCTTTCTTGCTCAAATGCCAAAGTGCTCCAAGAAAACTTTAAGTGACCAAGACTATGATAGAGAGAGAATAATGAGAGAGCTCCAAAGCTAAATTGACCAAGTCTTGCCCACTGATCCTCAGAAGCCTTTTTATTAATGAGGCCTCTATTTTCTTAATTTTCCATTAGTTTCATTCATTTTCCTCCTCACATGCAACCTATGACCTTTCACCTCCTTTTTCTCCTAATTTCTATTATTTTCCTTCATTTGCCTCCTCATATGCAACCTGTGACCTTTTACCTTCCTTTTCTCCTAATTTCCATTATTTTCATAAATAAATGTGCCAAAATACCTCTTTGCCTCTTTAATGCCTTAGCCATTGCCTTTTCCAATTTCCTTAGCCATAAACAACCAAATGAACACCCCCTAGGATGGCTTTCCCAGCATCTATCTTGGAATACGTGTCCCATCATCCGTGGTATTTATATATTTTTACATGGAATTTTCACTAGGGCTATTACACACTTGGCGCTTCCCCATTCACTGGGACCTTTGCCATGTCATCTAATCCTGCCACATGTCCAAGTCAAACCTGAACTTGGACTTGCTCTAACATCTGTGTATAAGATCGGATTTGAGTGTTGTTCACACCATTGAATTCAGAATGATGAGCGATTCGATCTAAAGTTAAGTTTAACAAAATTTTGACACTTTGATTTTTGAGCATAAACTTGAGGACCTGATCACTCCTCCCCACTAGAAGCCTTTTGGACCCCAAAATATTATATTCAATTATTTAATAGATGAGGGTACTTTTCCCTCACCTTCCCCTCTTCAATCCATTTGGCCTTTGATGGATTTGTACCTTTGAGACCCACTTGAAGTAATCAAAATTTCCCCTCTTTGATGACCTCATTTTCTGTCAAGTATGGTGTCTTGCTGAAGCACGTTAAGAAATTCTCAAGAAAAATCTTCAATTGTTGAAATCTATACACTTTCTCCTTTATCTTCACTCAAAAGAGTCTCATACAATCTAAAATTAATCTCAAATTTTCAACATTAACAATGGAATAAATTTGCATCTATGAAGGCAAATCTTGCTTGAAAGTGTTATTACCAATCTTTTCCAGAATTTTAAATGGACCATAACGGACTGGTTTTAGTTTTTTACCTTCACCTTGAAGCCTTTCCTTCCTAATGTATAGCCAAACTTCATCACCTACTTGAAATTAATGATCCACAAGATGCTTATCATGCCTTGCCTTATACTTGCCTTGACTCTTTTCTAGTTGCTCAATGAATTTATTTGCTCTATCTATGTCGCTATGTCCATTTACTACATATTTCTCAATGATGAAATCCAAAGGCGATTTAGGCAAATAACCAAGACATGCCTCAAAGGGTGAAGTTAGAGTAGAAGAGTTTTTTGCTCGGTTGTAAGAACGTTGAATATAATGCAACTATTCATCCCATAACTTAGGATGTTTGCTGCAATATCCCCTTAGCAAATGAATAATTGTCCTGTTAACCACTTCAGTTTGATCATTTGTTTGTAGATGGAAGGTTGTACTTTTCTTCAACTTGGCGTCCATCAATTTCCATAAACATGACCAAAAATTCCCAACAAATTGGGGATCACGATCAATTATAATAGAAGTAGGTAATCCAAAATGAACCCATACATTTTGAAAGAAAAGTTGAGTTGTTTGTTCAACTGTATTTGCTTTTTACAAGGCATTAATATACACATCTTGTTGAAACTATCCACGAATACATACACATAATCATGACCTTTCCTTGACAAAGGAATACCTCCTACAAAATTCATAAAAAAACTTTCCCATGGATGTGAAGGTACTGGAAGTGGTGTGTACAATCCTAGCTTTCTATTACTAGGTTTACTGACTGCACACAATAGACAACCTCTGACAAAATGTGACACACTTTCAAGCATACGAGGGTAGTAAAAACACCTTTAAAGATTTGCCACTATTTTACTTACACCGAAATGTCCAGCAATAAGAGAAGTGTGTGCTTCCCTTGTGACATTTACTCTCTCTCCCTGTGGAACACAAAGATTTCCCAAATGATACAATAGAATATCATGAACATGGTAGTCTAATTCCTAAACTTGGTGGCCTTGAATGAAGTTTAAATATACCTCTTGAAATTCAGTATCATGTGCATATTGCTCAACATAACTTTCAGGAAAAATAAAATGATTCTTGAGTAAAATGGTTGCATTAACAATCGGTCTAGAAAGCATATCAACAACTCTATTATAAATACCTTTCTTGTACATGATTACCAAGTGGAATTTCTATAAGAATCCCATCCAACGAAAGTGCCTTGATTGCTGCAATTTTGTTTGAGATTGCAGATATTGCAACGATTGATGATCGGTGTGAATAATGGTTTCTTTTCCCATATTTCTTCACACTTTGCACGGATGCATAAAGCTATTTATCATATGTAGGATAATTAATAACAACACCATTAAAAATTTCAGAATGAAATGAAATGGGCTTACCATGCTGTAAAAGAACTGCACCCATGGCGTAGTCACTTGCATCTGTTTGTATTTCAAAGGGTTGTTTAAAGTTTGGCAATGCTAAAACTGGGGTTGAACTGATCTTTTGTTTTAAAGCATCAAATGCTTTTTTTGGTTTGCCTCTGCACTGGAAGACAACCTTCACGCTGGTCAAAGCATGTACTAGAGCTTCTATGGAAGAGAAATTGGCGATGAACTTCCTCCAACTCTGCACTGCTCCCAGAAAACTCCTTACTTCTGTGATTGATTTGGGTATTGGCTAATTCACAATGACCGAAACTTTAGAGGGGTCAATCTTCAACTCACCTCCTCCAACTATATGGCCCAAATACACTAAGGAAGTTTTCCCGAATTCACATTTAGACATCTTCAGAAATAATTGTTCTCTTTTCGAGACATCCAACAATTTCCTCACATGCTTAACATGATCTTCTCGTGATTTGATGAATATCAAAATATCATCTAAATAAACAATTAGAAACTCATCAAGAAAGGATCTTAAAACATCATTCATAACTCTCATGAATGTAGCTAGAGCGTTGCAAAGACTGAAAAGCATAAACAACCACTCAAACAATCCTTGTTTGGTTTTAAAAGAAGTATTCCAAATATCCTCCTCAACTATTCTAACTTGATGATATCCACTTCTCAAGCCTAATTTAGTGAAATATTTTGCATTTTTCAACTGATCTAGCAAATCATCTATTTTGGGTAGTGGGTATCGATTCCTTATGGTAATTTTATTCAAAGCTCGATAATCAATACACATGCACCATGTTCCATATTTCTTGGCTACCAAAACAATCTGTGAACCACATGGCGAAGTAGAGGGATGAATTACACCTTTATCTAACAATTCCTGGACTTGTTTCTTAATATATAAACTTTCCAGAATTGACATTCGATACATACCGATATTTGGGAGTGGACAGTCTTGCTGTAGCTGAATTTTGTGTTGAATTCCCATTTTTGGTGGAAATCCCATTGGCTCTTGAAACATGTCTCCATATTGATTGACCACATCAACCAATTCAACTTTCAGCTTCACGTCACAGCTTGCAAAGGATTCATGCTCTGTGTCATTCTTTCGCTTGATTATAAGGCGCCCTACGCTTGCCAAAGACATATTAAGCTTTCTAAAATGGGCTTTCACAATATACTCCACTCCATCTTTGAACAAATGATATTTGTTCTCAAATCTACGGAAAACATCTTTCTTGTCATACAAATATGGGCTTCCGAACACAATTCCAGAAATATACAACGACGCTACATCTAATTCGACTTCATCAATGAAATTGGAAGTAATTGCAAACCTGAAAACACATTTCCTTGTGACATGAAGATTTGCATCCTTGGTTATCCAACCCAATGGATATTGTTTATGATGAGGAACAGTTTCCAGAATCAACTTCTTGACCAAGTCTGTAGAAATTAAATTTTCTTGAGATCCATTGTTAAACAACATATCAATCTTGGTGTGTTTGGAAATAACTCTAATATGGAACAAATCAATTATGTTTTCCTTATTTGAACCGTTATTGGAGTTATTTGTTGTGCTGGTGCTTACCACGGATTCCTCTTTGCTTGCTTTTGCCACGTCCTTTCCTTTAGTGATTGTGGCTACAATCTTTGCTTCATCACGTGATTCGAAACCCAAGTCTTGTTGTACAACAAAGTTTGTCTTCTGTTTTCCTTTATTGTTAGATTTCTTTGGTCGTAATTTTGGATGAAGCTTCCAACAATGCACTTCATCATGGTCCTCTTTGGAACAATTCTTGCACATGGGTTTCTCCCCTTCTTTCTTAACAGAAGAATTTTTCTTATGCTTTCCTTTCAATTTCTTCCATTTTTCACCACTTTGGAATGGCTTCTTCTTACCTTCTTCTTATACAAATTTTCCCTCTTGATTCGAGGTGTGTAGCTTGAACATAGACCTCATCAAGATTCGTGGGATTAAACATAAGAATGGTATGTCAAAGATAGCTATGCAAACCTCCTATATATTTCAGCAAAGTATCTTGTGATTGCAAGTCTACTCCTAGCATAAGAGCTTTTCTCCTAAACTCTTGAGTATACTCTTGCACATTTTGACCTTTTAAATGTCTGAAATTTTGCCAATTCATGATAGCTTTTTGCATATGGACTAAAGGGTAGAATTGTCTTTTTATAGTGGCAATGAAATCAGACCAAGTAATAAAGATCTTACCATGTTTTTTGATCTCGTCTTGAGTCCTTTCTTCCCACCAAATGAGTGTTGCACCCTCCATTCTAAATGAAGCCAACTAAATTTTGATATCATCCTCTTGAAGGTTCTGAATTCTACAGTACACCTCCAACTGATGAATACAATTATCTAGCTTCTATGCATTCACTTCACCATTGTACATAGGCAACTTGAATGTTAACATCATGCTTTAGAAAAGGTGATTTACCAATTCCTTTTGCAAAATGATGATGGGTATGAGTATGGGTTATTGTAGTGGAAGAGGGTAAAGATGCTTGTGAAGTAGAAGATGAAGAAGATGGTGTAGAGGGTGGTGGTTTGTTTGTATTCCCATTGCCTCCTTTTCCATTACCTCCTCCTGAAGAGCCTTCTTCTTTGGGAGGTTTGAAACTTTCTCCTTGTAACCTGTTATTCCTCTCTTCATTGAGGACCTTCACCATCTCTGTCATATCAAACAAAGCCTTTCTAAAGGTCTTCTCATCCTCTGTCATGTTTGTAGTTTCTCCTTCATGAGACATGGTCTCTAAAAACTCAACTGCAACGTTTGCAACTTGAGGATGTACAAGTGTAGAAGACTTTGGAAACCTTGCTCTTCTTCCCCTTGAGCAAACTATAGAAATATCAACCAAATTCCCTTCTCATCTATTGAGTTTCAACCTTGTAAGCATGACATAAACTTGCAAACAATTAAATCCTTCTTTCACAAAGTAAATCTAGTAAGCAAAAACTAGTGCTCTGGTACCAACTTGATCTGAAATGGAGTAGATTAGTAATGCTATGCTAATTCCCCATTCATAATAAAACCTAAGATACTTATCATTTATTTATCAAGTGCTTAAGGATTCAACATTTTTTTTGCTTAATTAACTGATTCCCATGAGAGTTTCTTATGTAAATGTTAGAAACAATTTAACATAAAACATCAATAATATCAGCAAAGAACATCAAATTACACAACACATAGATTTGATGAGGAGTTCACCCCTCCTGGGATACATCTCCTTGGTCCAGCTTCCAATGCTTGGGCCCCTCTATTATGCTCAAATTACAACAAAAGTGCGTTTATAATGCTCAAATGCCTCTGAAACCTGTCTCAATGAGTTCAGAGTGCTAAAAAATGGCTATCTAGCCTCTTTTTGCGTCCTATTTGGAAATAACTGAAGAAGTTATGATTTCTCCTAGTTTTCTCACTATTTGTTCCAAAAATTGCTCCAAAAATTGCTCCAAAATTGACATATTCCCACAAATTCGCTCCAAAATATGTTAATTGAGTGAGAATTTGGCCTTGTTGCGAGCCATAACATATCGGACATATCACAAATCGTAATAAGGAAGTGTTGCAAGCTCTTATGGTCTGTGAATAGAAAACGGGCGATTTGCGATTGCAATATTACAGACCCAACGAGATATTAAATTGCAACCTATAGTGGCATCACATCCAAGGACTATCACATTTCGCAATCGATGTAAAATCCCGATGGATGGTCTTGTAAACAAATCAAAATGTTGCAATAGCAATATTGTGGACTCATTGGGACATTAAATTGCAACATGTAAAATATCGCGTCGGGGGTCTTATTGCTCATCGCAATCAGAAATCGGCATAGGAACATAATCAGTGATATGGCAGACCCGTCGGGACATTAAACTACAACACATAAAAGTATCACGTCCAGGAATTCTATCGCAACAAGAACTCTATTGATGCTAACAAAAATGTCAGCTGGGTTTTGGTGCAATATGAGATTGTGATTATCGCAAATTGCAACCCAACTTGCCGGGGGCCAATTCTTAACCTTTGTCCATTTTTTTCCCCAATATGCAATATGCGAGACCTGGTGGAAACCTGCCACTTGGTGCTTCCCCATTCATTAGGACCTTTTCAATGTCATCCTATCCTGCCACATGTCCAAGTCAAACTTGAACTTTGACTTTCTCTAATGTCTGCATATGAGCTCGGATTTGAGTGTCGTTCACACCGTTGAATTCAGAATGATGAGCTCTTTGATCTGAAGCTGAGTTTCACAAAATTCTAACACTTTGATTTTTTTAGCATAAATTTGAGGACCTGATCAAGCCATGAGGAGGAGGGTAACCAACAAATGGTATTTTGAGAAGTAATCTTAGGAATGAATTATTGGATGTAAAAAATGACCATGAGATTTGAGGTTGTCAATTTTTTTTAGGAAAAATATCTAATGGGAAGAAGTGGAAGTAGTGGGGTTATGCCCCATCTGTCTTATCAAAGGTATGGAAAACATACAACTAAAAGACTTTGGAGGTCTAAACAAAAGTGCTTGATTTAACCAAAGGATAGTTCGAAAGGAAATTTGTCAAATAAGCTAACCCATGGAAGAGAATGAAAGAGAAAGAAGTGTGTGTAGGAAGCACTTGTGCACAAAAAGGAGAATAAACATTCTAAGGAAAGGAGCATACATGAAGGAATGTGTTAGTGGAAGCAAAGAGATAAGCAATGAGAGAAAAAAGAGGGATAGAGAGAGTCATAGAGAAAGTAAGAGAAGAACAACACTCATGGGAGTGTAGGAGTTGAAGGTAGAGCAAAAGATGGTAAGACAAACAAAGAATTGGTGAGTTTGATTAGATAAGAATAATAGCCTTCATGAATCTTCCCCATATTACTCAGTTAAACTTCCCTCATGGCTCCATGATCTAGCTGGAGGATGGCCAGCTACAAGAAATATTGTAGTGCAACTGAGGCTATGGTGGGGTGGAATGTGGCTCACCCTTTAGTAGTTAAAGGAAGCATTTGTTCATAAGATAAGTGAACTTGTGGTAGTCACACTTGTAATGTAAGCCATTTTGAATGAAATAGAGATGATCTTTCTAAATTCTATGCTTATGAACTTGTCCAATAGATGGATATCATCGCCTTTGTGTTGCTTGTTTACGATATAAAATGGTAATTTTGTTTTAATGGTTATGATGGTTGTGTAATGTTCACATCCATGCTTAACTATCCTTAGGTTCTCTTATGTTTTGTTCGATCTATAGACTTAGTAATTCTTAAATTTTCCGGTAGCCTAGAGGGTGTAGGTTTTAACCCCATACAGAAATTACTTGCATACGAATTCTAAAACACATAAAATAAGCAATGCGAGAGCATAACACATAAAACATAGATACACAGAGATTTTCCCCTAGATCCCAAAACTAGGACTACTAGCTTGATTTTTCATTATGTTCCTTTCAATGTTACAATACATATTTCTACATGCCGAAGCATCCAAAACCATGGACCAAAAACCATCGCATCCAAAACCATGTGCGAAAAATCATGCACAAAACCATAGGTAGGTTTGCCAAACCTAATATAGGGTCCAAAAACAAAATTTTCTGGGGCGCTACCCCGGACCCCATAGAGTGGGGTTACCTACACCCCTCAAACCCCCTGTGACCCCCCCCTACTACGCAATCGGTGCAACAAAGGGGGGGCTTCGCCCCCCTTCTAACCCCCTAGTTAACTACGTGGGCTACTCGTGGAAAGAATATAACACAACCCAACATTCTCCCACTTGTTGTTTTCTTTCCACAAGGGGCCACAAGAGAGCTTAGTCATTTATCCATCCCTGTAATGCCCATTGTTTCTCTACACCAAGAGAACTTCTCATAGCTCACATATTTTGTCAATGCATCTGCAGTATTCTTCATAGTGTCCACCTTTACCAGCAACACCCTTTTGTCTTCTATCATATCCCTCACAAAGTGATACTGAACATCAATGTGCTTTGTTTTTGAATGATATGCAGGGTTCTTTGCCAAGAAAATTACACTTTAGCTGTCACAGTCTATCCTTATAGCTCCCTGTACTAACCCCATACTTGAACACAATCTCTACAACCAAACTGCTTCCTTGCTTGCATGAGTGGCTTCCATGTATTTTGCCTCTGTAGTTGATAGTGCCACTACAGATTGTACCATTGGTACACTGCACCATGTACACAACATGTGATGTTGTGCAGGTGGTGCAGTGTATCGATGGTATAATCTGTAGTGGCACTATCAACTACAGAGGCAAAATACATGGCAACCACTCATGCAAGCAAGGAAGCAGTTTGGTTGTAGAGATTGTGTTCAAGTATGGGGTTATTACAGGGAGCTATAAGGATAGACTGTGACAACCAAAGTGCAATTTTCTTGGCAAATAACCCCGCATATCATTCAAAGACAAAGCACATTGATGTTCAGTATCACTTTGTGAGGGATATGATAGAAGACAAAAGGGTATTACTGGTAAAGTTGCACACTTTGAAGAATATTGCAGATGCATTAGCAAAATCTGTGAGCTCTAAGAAGTTCTCTTGGTGTAGAGAGAAAATGGGCATTTCAGGGCTAGAAAAATGACTAAGCTCTCTTGTGGCCCCCTGTGGAAAGAAAACAACAAGTGGGAGATTGTTGGGTTGTGTTATATTCTTTCCACATAGTTAACAGGGGGTTTGAGGGGTACTCGTAACCCCACTAAAATTTTGGTTTTGGACCCTATGTTAGGTTGGGCGGACCCACCTATGGTTTTGTGCATGATTTTCGCACATGTTTTTTGGACGCGATGGTTTTCGGTCCATGGTATTGGATCGATGGTTTTTTGGTCCATGTATTGGACGTGACGGTTTTTCGGTCCATGGTATTGGATGCTTCAGCATGTATAAATATGTATTGTAACATTGAAAGGAACATAATGAAAAATCAAGCTGGTAGT
>APFE030502393.1:0-14364 GCA_000404065.3 Pinus taeda
GGTGGACTAGGCATGGGGAGAAGAGCCACAGTAGGAATGGGTGCACATCTTCTGTCACACTTTAGATACTATTCCCATGAATTGCTATTTGGAAATGGAGCTACACCATGGGACATCTGAATGGGATATCTTGAGGGAAAGCTTCTTATTAACTTTCAGTTTTGAGGATGGGATTGAGTGCATCGATGAAGCGCTCCAAGAGATTAAAGACACTATCTTTCGAACACCTGAAGAGTTGGTAGAATGGGTTCACCCAGACTCGAGTACACAGCTGTGCCATGAGCTGGAATGCTACAATTTGACTGCTGAAGAAGTGGAAGACGATCCAAGAAAAATAAACATTCCATAAACTTAGGGATAGCGCGAGGTTGAAGGACCTAAAGTAGAGAACCCTGATATATCAGAACCTTTGAAGACTAGGCAAGTAAATATTGGATCTGATGCGGAGCCTAAGTTCGCGAAGATAGGAGACTATTGGTACGAAGATACAATTGAAAAGGTGGTCGATCTGCTACGCGAATACCAGGATCTATTCCCAACGAAGTTCTCGAATCTGAAGTGTATTATAAGAGATATGAGAGTTATGAAAATTAATTTGAAACCTGACGTGAAACCTGTAAAGCAGAGACCTTATCGGCTCAATCTGAAGTATAAGGAAAAGGTGTGCAAAGAGCTCGATAAGATGTTGGGGGCCGGAATCATTGAACTAGTTGATGAATCTAATTAGGCAAGCCCAATGGTTGTCTAGGAAAAGAAACAGCAAGGCAAAATTAGGATATGCGTAGATCTCATGAAGCTTAATGATGCATGCATTCATGATCCATTTCCAACACCATTTACACATGAATTTTTAGAGAATGTTGGAGGACAGGAGGCTTATTCGTTCACTGATGGGTTCTTAGGGTACCTTCAGATTAGGATTGCGTCGGAGGATCGCAACAATACAACATTCGCAACAGAGTGGGGTTGCATTCAGTATAGAGTAATTCCATTTGGGCTGAAGAATGCACTTGCTATCTTCTCTAGGGTCATAATAACGAAATTTAAGGAGTTTATTCATAAATTATTGGAGGTATATTTTGATGGTTGGACTGTGTTCGGATTGGTAAAGCTCCATGTTGCAAGTCTATGCCTCATGTTGGATACATGTCGCAGATACGAGATCATGTTGAATTTACAGAAGTGTATATTCTATGTGCATTTTGGAATTTTGCTAGGCCATGTAGTATGTAAGCAGGGATTGATGGTAGACCCTGTGAAGATCACAGTGATTGTGAATTTAGATGCTCCCAAGAATGTTACGCAGCTGCGCACAACATTGGGCCACATAGGGTACTATAGGAAGTTTATCAAGTCTTATGCCTAGATAACCATAATGATGGAGAAACTATTAAAGAAGGATGTGACATTTTGTTGGGATGAGGAGTGTCAACAGAGTCTTGATGTGTTAAAGGAAAATATGGTGACTGTGCCCATCTTAGTATTTCCATATTGGAAGAAAGAGTTCCATGTGCATGTCGATGCCTCATGTATTGCATTGGATGTGGTATTAACCCAGCCTGGTGAAGGTGATGTTGATCATCCAATAGCCTTTGCAAGTAGGAAACTATCAAAAGCCGAAAAGAACTATTCCACTACAGAGCACAAAGGGCTGGCGATGGTCTACGCGCTACAAAAGTTTCGACATTATTTGTTGGGCACACATTTCAAAATGTACACAGATTACTCCGCTCTCAAGTACCTGGTCAACAAGCTTGTGTTGGGGGGGAAGACTTGTAAGTGGTTGTTGTTGTTCCAAGAGTATGAATTTGAAGTAATAGTGAAGCTTGGACGTTTGAACGTAGGACCGGATCACCTAAGCCGAATTGAGATAGGTGAAGAACCAACCAATTTGGAAGAAGGATTTCTGGATGCGTAGCTCTTTGCTGTAATGGGCACAGATGATCACTTTGTTGATAGAATTCATATTCTAACTTTTGGAACAACTCTAGAAGGGTATTATACTCAACAGAAGAAGGAACTGGTGGTCTGCGCTGCTAACTTTTCTGTGATAGCAAGACATTTGTATAAGATGGGTACTGACAAAATAATGCGCAGATAAGTTCTGGAGTTTGAGCACTCTAGTATCCTCACTGAAGCACATGGAGGAGTGGCAGGAGGACACTATGAAGGTAAAGCGACCATGCAAAAGGTTCTGCGCGTAGGGTTATGGTGGCCAACAATACATAAGGATTCTAAGGTATACTGTAAGGCATGTGATGCTTGTCAAAGGATGGGAAAGCCATTGGATAAAATGAAAAATGAGTTTGGATTGGTCAAGAAGTCACGTGGATACTCTATCCGCTCTACGATAGAACAAGAGGTGCATTTTTCCGCTCATATTTTGGCTGGGAATCATGCGAAAATGTCGCGCGGACGAGGTTCCAGCACCAGTAATTTCATTAGTTGCACAATGCGCAAAGGGGGTGTAGTACAACTAGGCGCAGTACCTCTGCAAGGAGTTCTTAGAAAATTTCTGCAAAGCGCAGGATGATGGCAAGGAATTTCACTATGCTTGGCTTGTGCTGTTGATTGTACTCGTTGCATGGCAACTTCCGAAGGATAGTCAGTTCCCTTCGCAGGATGAAGATTTACTGGAGGTGGCGAAGTTTTCTTCGTTGTGGGCGACGAAGGACCCGAAGAGGGTCAAGGAAGAAAAAGTCTCTGGATACTGGTCGAGATAGACCTCCACATGGTGATCAATTAGAGGCCAAGGTTTTCTCCAACCTTGTTTGAGCAGTTGTGGGCCTACGTGGAATTTAAGGCTGATTTTCATAATGTATACATCTGTGTGAGGCAAGATCCTAAGAAGATATGGCACAAGTTTCCATACATAGTTACGGAGGCCGATGTACATGATACTGTGGGGACATGGCCAGGGGAGTGGCGACAACTCCTCCGTGTAAACGAAAGTTGTGCATAAATGGAAGGAAGAAGCACAAGCAGCAGCGTGAGAATTGGCTGATCAAAAGAAGGAATAAAATGTCGCTAAGGCAGCTTCCGAAAAAGAGCGCTTTGCAAAAGAGGCCACAATAGAAGTCGAGGACTCAGTTTCCTAGCATACTAAAGAGTACGAATAGTCCAAGCAGGAAGGAGGCATGGGTGATGCGTAGAGCACTCCCTTCAGGTTGTCAAAGCGCCAAAACGAGACAACTACCAGACCAAGGAAAAAGCACAAATTAGACAAGCAAGTGCGCATTGACCCAAATGGTCCTCACAGAGGGGGACATTGATGAAATTGGGGATAAGGTCAGAGACACAATGATAGAGTTGTGGACACAGTTCAAGCAATAGTACATGCAAATAATGGGGGGCATCCAAAAGGATTTGTGAGAGTTTCAGATTCAAACAAGCAGAATTCAGGAGAGCGTGGGACAAGCAAGCAAGATTCAAGTGAGAAACAGAATGGAATATAAACCTCAGAGTCATTCCCTTGCCATAAGGAACATTACGTGTAGATTCAGAGGAAGATAACATCCAACTTGGAAATATCAAAGGCGTGGGTGTTTATTTAGCTGCACTGCCACTTTAGCCTATCCATGCGCTTCATCAAGGGGTCTCACATGAGCTTCAAATCAGAGAACATTGCACTATCTGTAATTAGCGAAGTCAAAGTGAAAAATCAGAAGATCTTCGCCGAAAAGGCTTAGAATCTTAAGGAAAAATAAGAGCTATAAATGTGAAGGCAGAGTCTCGAAGCAGAAATTACACAAGCGTATAATTCAATACTAGAACTACACATTCTAGAGGATGCAGTAGCTTCAGCAAAGATTCATATATTAACTGTTGCAGTGTGACAATCTAAGGATGAGGTAGGCTGAGTTATTTTTCAATTTCAGATGAAGATATCATAACTACAATTGAAACTAAAGCCGATTACTCTGCCAGAGGTTGGGGAGAAGCATGGTGCAGCCATCATAGAACACATGTCTACTTTAGATAATGTAGTATCAGGCTGCAATGATCTTTTTGAAAACACAATGGATTTATGGACCACTTTGTAAGAGGACTTAAACCTACAGCGACTGGGTATAGAGATCTGAGAGGCACAATAGAAATTCGATGAGATTAGGGCGACTGTGCGCACTTTGGTGCCAGTCCAACGCTTCTTGCGCTTACAATAAGGGAAACTGCTGCATGCATAGGTTGAGGAGTTGCAACAAAAAGAAAAGTGTTGAAGCATCGACTTCAACCATGAATAGAGGAAGCGAGTTGGATTACTCTGTCTATTCAAGAGAAGATGAATACTTTCCAGCAAACACAAAGGACCATGTGCCTTGCGATGGAGGGGCCAACTACAGAGAAGCTGGTCGAATAAGTGTAGCATGTTGTAGTACAGAGCACAACGGAACTTTAAGTATTGAAGATGGAGTTCAATGACCTCTACAATAAAGTGGAGAATCCAACTGAGTGAATCAAGGGCGAGTCACCATACTTGGCTTGGGGGCCTCTTGGGATGGGATCCCTGGGGTCATTTTTTGTCAGTTAAGTCAATTTTTGTAATAGTTTTTGTTAAAGAATGTAAAGTCTCCGCGAAATGTGGAAGCGAAGTGTGAAGCTAAGAAAGAGTCAAAGGGGAATTAGTCCCTTGTATTGGTAGGTGATAGGATGGTTTTGAGACCTGCCCATGGTTCGCGGGCCATGGTATTGTAATGAAAGGGCTATATATAGTTGAGGCATAGCAAGTCTAAAGAGATAATTTTTGGTAGAGAATAATTTTAAGAGCAAGGTGCTAAGGAAGGAAAGGTATGTTTCCTGTACTTAAGTGAAAGGGGAAGGCTCCTCCAACTAAGTGTGAGGAGACCTTCACAAGTCCACAGCTGAGTGTGCAGGCCCCTACAACTGGGTGCGCAGGGATAAGAAGTTTGTATCTGAATGTTTACATCTTAATAAAGATTGTTTTGAGTCGAATATGTGAATCTATGCCTTGTTAATTGTTTCAGTTAAGTTTGTATATCTCTGTGATCTGTTATTACTTATGTGAATTAATGCTTTTTTATTACGTGAAAGTAGTGGATCTGTATATTTTATGCATATTAATAACAATTTAAGACCTTCGCTAATTGTTGGAAGTTGTTGGAATATATTTGTAGTAGTTGATCAATGAGAAGAGTTAGGGTTGCACGAAGGTATATCTGAGCCTTAAGATCCTTAGGAAGACCATCACACAAGCCTTTGGATGCAGAAACTTGATTCTAGCATCCCCCAAGTCTGCTTCGGGTGAGACTGCAACCTACACTACGCAGGTTGTTGCTGAAAGGGCCAGTAGTTAGGGTTTGGTTGGTTGCCGCGAATAACTCTGAACCTGGGTCAGGTCCCATCAAGCTAAAAATTCACAAAACAACTGCCTATGAGGGTTTATATGAATAAACGCAACTAATTCATCCAATCATGCCTCACAATTTTTATGTGTTCTTGAAGAAGCCAAGAACACATCCCCTTTTTCTTCTAGGGAGGTTTTTTATTTTGTAGAAGGAGCACCAATGGATCCCTTCCTTTTCGCAACACTTTTGGATCTACAATGTTTCTAGTAATGCCCTTCTTTTCCATATCTCTAGTATAGATTTACGGATTTTCCTAGAGATTTAGATCTCCCTCTTAAGGACATATTTTTATTGCTATCCTAGGAGCGTCTTCTTACAGATAAGGCATCTACATTCTAACTTTCCATATTTTTCATTTCATCTCTTTCTATAAAAAGGATGAGATTATTTCATCAAAACTTAAAGTAGTCGCATTACTACCTATGATAACAACTAGATTATCCTAATAAATAACACAACAAAATCATACACATATGCATTAGAAATCTTAATATCAACAAATAACAGTTGACTAACCATAGTATTGAAGGCATTCATATGCTCTATTCTCCATCCTTTATCCTCAAGTTATACAACTTCTTCCATAAGAACACTTTGTTCACCAGGGACTTAAACTATTGCGAAGGCCCTAACTTGTTCCACAATGCCTTTACTATAACTTATATTAAAACATTCCATAATACCAAATTTGAGAGACATAATTGTATTATGTTCTCTACCTTTCGATCCAAATTGGTCCAGTCTTCTGTTAACATCTTTTTCGATATGGTGCATGGATCCATAATGATCCATTAATCTTTTTCCACCAAAAGATATTCCATTTTGATCTTCCACAACTTGAAACTTTTCCCATTGAATTGTTCAATCTCTATCTTTGAACTGGTCACCATTTCCTTTCACCACAAGAATTAATATTGTAGATATGCCACTTTAACAAGGTTTTCGACAAGCTCGAGCCAAAATCCTTAGCCATAAAGGTGTCCCCATGAAGCCAAACTGCTCTAATACCAATTTTTGGTTTTACCCATGTAGAATTAATTTATGCAAGTAAATTCTTAATAAAATTAGAAAAGATGCAACGTTGTGCATGCACACCCACACACACACACATTAAACATAGATATTTTACCCTAGAAACTCAAACTGGGAAAAACAGAAATATTTTTCAGTATATTCTATTTTACAATGTTATAGTACAATATGCATATACTGCAATATCCGTAAACCCCCATTCCATTATCCTTGGATTATAATACAATTTCAGTTCCTTAACTAGAATTAAAAAATCATGTGTTGAACTGCCATGTGCCACATAAGTACTAAAAATGAAAAATTTGTGCTTAAAATCACCAAAAGTGAATGCAAAAATTAGATTTTTTCGCAGGAGATACTCAGACAAAGAAAAATAATCTTGTTTCTCTCTCTTGATAATGGCTAAGGACATGAGAGCAATCCATGATGCAAAAGGCCTCTTAATGGTACTCATATTCAACTCAAATGCCATCTAACCATGTTTATTCCTTGGCATCTATTTCTTGTTCACAAAACTCAATGGTACATGTGTCCCACTTGAAGGATAAATAACCCCTATAATGTTTCTATGCATTGGTTCAAGGAATTTTTCATGGCTCTTGAGCATGAGAAGCTTTAATGAGATGCTAAGGTAGTCATTTTCATTCTTTGATGATGGAAAAGGACTTGCAACCCATCCATGCCCCACGTGGTGCTATGAGGACACATTCATGGTGCTTAAGCATAAGAATATATGTTTAGGTCCTAAGGTTATTGTTTATGTCATACTGCCCATGGTATCCCACCCAAATGCTAAATAATTCTAACCAAAACCTAAAGGATAATTCCTACTGTGGGCCTAAGAAAAAATCTATAGTATATTAGAAGCCACTAATTTTGAGCCCAAAGCATGACTTAGACAAAGAGACCCAATATTGGTATTCCAAGCCTTCTTAATAAGTCTCGTATTCCATTCTTGGACTAGATATTTTGTACAAAGTTCCTTCTAATGTTTTTCGGGCCAATTTATATGTTATAACAACAATATGTCCATGTTAAAAGCATGCACATGTTAATAATAATGTGTGATTTCATTGGAATAAAATAAAAGGGAAAAAATTGTAAGCACGTTGTCGCTTAAAAATAAGGTTCATTATACATAAGCAGTGTCATTTACTAGAAGAAATTGCTATTTCAATACTTTTGGTTGTATATTGTGATTAGGATTGTCAAATTCTTATTTTGATTAAATTTTTTGAAGATAGAAAACAAATCCAAGCTTGAAAGGATGTTTGGTATAATGGATTAGCCCCTTGAAAAATGTCAATGGGCTAAGAACAAAGACAAAGATGGGTATGGAAAAACATAGGAATCAATTAGTCGTTGCATTAGTTCCTTACAAGATGAATGTTGTGATGATATCTACTTCATCACCATAGGTTAAGCACGTGAACCTAGTGGAAGCCATTCTAATTTGAACATCAAGTCAATATTCATCCAATATTCCATCAACAAAGAATAATCAATTTTAAAAAGACACATAAATTTTGGTAGACAAAGATTATACAAAGGGTGACACTCTTGATAATACCTAAACTCCAAATACTCAATTTATGACCAACTTCAATGCTAAGCCATCAAGCCATCATGAACTTGAGCCAGGGCCACATATTAAATTATTAGCTCTAATGGATCCATATTTTGGATCCCTAAAGAGGGCCCACTTCTATATAACCAAATTCCTAGATACTTGGATGTGTATTGTCATGGCCCTCTAGCTCTAGGCTCTAAACAATTAACGTTTAGATTTTATACAACCTTACAGTGAAATGGTTCATGTGGTGAGGTTGCTTTATGAATAATTAGGTTTTCTTCATACCAACCACTAGCATGTATATTGCACTCCCAATATTAACAAAATGAATTTTTATGATCTCCTAGTGAACTTCTACATTATCATGGTGATGGGTTCTAGAATTAGGGTCAAACTTCCTTGCTTCATCTATCTAGTGCACGATGAATAACTCCTCAGTGTATCATGTAAATGAAAATTCACTATTAATCCTTAAAGGTAGGTTTCCTAAATTAAATATTGACTGGAAATGCATGAAAAATATTAAAGAGTATTTTGAATAAAAAAGTGATGTATCTTGTCGATATAAGTTATTATTATTGGTTTGGTTAATCTATGCACTTTAGCTATTGTTAGGAAATTTTAGGAATAACAATGTTTAAAAATTCAAAGACTAGTAATCATTTTGTTATTAGGTTTTAGGTCTCTTTCATTATAATTGGAAAGAATACTCATTCATTATTTTGTAATGTAAGCCATCATGTATTGTCAGAGTCAATTATTAACACACACATATACAATTTTTTAGAATGTGAAAACCATGAAAATGTATTATAATTAAAGATAAAGTATTGAAAACCAAGGACAAATAGATCGTTGGGCCTTCATCAATACGCTACTTCACTCCAACATCAAGTTAGCTAAACTTGGTAAGGGACTATTTGTAATATCCCTAGAATTGCATATTAACATTTAGTATTTATATAATATGAAAATGTTATTACTTTAATGTGTTTGACATGTGATCATTCCCTTAACATGCTACGACCGGCATCAAGAATCCATTATGGTTCTTAACTGCTTACCATTACCATGGCAGGTACATTTCCCTTGGACAGATAATGTTTCTTGAAATTAGAGTTAATTTTAAATTTGCTTGTTCGCTATAATGGTTGCATAGTAACTTCAAGTGATGATAAGTATCCATGCAGTGGTGGAAAATCGTTTATTTTTATTTGAGATTTGCATTTTATTGAAGTATTATGATTATGTTAGGGTTTCTAAGGTTTAAGTGGTTATTCCATGGCCACTCCTTTGATATCTCAATTTCTCTTCCATGTTTTCCTATGTTACACTGGCAGATGGGTACTCAATTTGCAAGATTTATATAGACAAAAATATCTCATGTACAAGGTGAGATACTGAGATGTGATATTGACGAATAGAGCAGGCATGTGGGTAGGTTTAAAAGTAATGGATTTGTCATATGTGAGAATAAATCCCATATGTACAAAGTTGGGATGCCACAATATTTGGAATTTAACATATCTGAGATGCGTTGATGAGGTCAAAGACATATTCCACTCTCTTTTGCATCCTACCATAAGGCAATTCCAAGGACAAGGCCATGAACATCCGTGAAGAGGTTAGCCATCCATGATTTTGAGTATGCATTAATTATATTGAATTTTTGGAAAAATATTTCATGAAATCTTGTGTGCAAAGACATAGGTAAACTAGGTTTACTTTGTTGAAAATATTTCATGCATTCTTGTATGCAAAGACTAGTTACCTATATTAAATTCTTGGAAAAACTTCCATGAATTATTGTGTGCAAAGACATAGGCTAAATATGTTTATTTTTTCTTTAAAATATTGCATGGTTCTATGTGTAGAAAGATAAAATTATTGTGTTAATCTCTTTGAAAAAGAATTCCATGGTTCTTCTGTGTTAACCTCTTGAAAAAGATTGCATGGTTCTTGTGTGTAAAAATAAAAAGTTAACCATATTATTTTCTTGAAAAACATTTTCATATGATTATTCTTCGGATAAGTTAACCATGTTTGTAACAACCCTGAGTTAAATGTTCATGTAATAAAGATTAATAAAGGGAAAATAAGACCAAGGTCATGGGGCACGTATTCCAAGTTGAATGTTGGGAAAAACATCCTAGTGGGCATAACCTATTTATTATGGCTAAGGAAATTGGCAAAGGCATTTGCAAAGGCTTTGGAAAGGCAAAGAGGAATTTATTGGAATTTATTTATGAAAATAAAGGAAAATAGGAGAAAAGGGAGATGAAGGGTCCCAAATTTGCATGAGGAGAAAATTGGAGGAAAAATAGAGGGAAATGAAGAAATTAGAGGCGTCAATGATAAAAAGGATTCTAAGGATCATTTCATAGCTTTTTGTCAGATTTTTTCAGTTCTAGTTTGGTTCTCTCGTATTCTTACACACTTCGAGAATTCTTGGAGCATTGTAGCATGGGATAAAGGAAGCCAAGGAAGGACAATGAAAGAAAACGAAAAGAAAAGAAGGTTAGATCAAGAATCTTCAATAGGAGAATATTGCAAGTAATAAGTTACATGTGTGATTTTCTAGCTGAGGTGTGAATGCATGGTTCATGCATTTGTTCATTTGGTTCATTTGTTGTCATTGGAATGGGCTTTTCTTGGTTAGATAATGGTTTCAACCTTGCCTTTCCATTTCTTGGATAACCATGGTGTGATGGGATTCTTTTCTGGTTGAGCTTGGATTGCAGGAGGGGTTTGGAAATTGGTGAGGTGGTCCTAGGAAAATTTCCAAGGGTTGGGGGTGGAGATGGTTTAATCTCTGAGAATCCCTTAATAGGTGGGTGGAGAGAAGAAAATTACTTAAGGTAATGGTGAATAAATTCTAAGGCATCCAAGCTTGTTTTGGGCTCAGTGGTCTCTTGACTGATTTTGGTGAGATTACGATAGCCTAAGGGTGGAGGTAGTTTAATATTCGAGAAGCCTTGTTTGTCCTTGTCTTGGTTTGCTTATGTGATCTCTTGACTGGTTTTGGCGTGATCGTGGTAGCATGAGGGTGGATGTGGTTTAATCTCTAGGAATACCTGGTTGTTTATGTCTTGAGATCCCACATTCATGCTTGGAATATGGCACAAGGGTGATTGGATGAAATAAATATTTGGTTCAGCCTAATACATGGTCAGGTGGTACGTGGAAATCCCTAACTTGGTTGGCTTTTGCATCAATTAATAAGAGCTATTTACTTAAGGTAATCTATGAGCACTTGTACTTGTTATTATGATGATTTGATGGTTGTTCTATCATGGTTAATAATTTGCTTATATGGTGTTTATAAGCATGGATCTGTTATGTGCTCTAGTTATGGATTTGTTAAGGATATGATAAGTATTTGATGGTTCCTAAATGCATGGCTAACAAGTTTTATTGCAGCTATTATGATAGGGCATTAGACCTTCTTGGTGATTCTTAGATAAGTTGTAGAAGCCTATGATCAAATAAGCATTCATGACCTATAGCTTACATGATTACCATGTGTTTGATGAAATGATTGTTATGTTTAGGCCTGGATAGGTAAAGTTCTTGTTCAAGTATTGTATGAATGGATTTATCCTTATGTTATTTATCATTCTGGAAAGTCTCATTGATTTATGGGCAGTGGTAAGGAGGCTAGCCTGAAATGGTGGCTTAGAATCCAAAACTGCACCTTCTGACTGTAGATTTTGGGTCACAACTGCTGGGAAGTAGGCTTATGCATGTGGTTATATGCTCATAATCGTTACCTAGCCTTGTCAAGCATGCTTTTGGGGAGTTTTCTTAGTGAAAAGGAGACTCAACTAAGGGATTGGCCACCTGGGGTGTTTCCCTGGCCCTTGTGTGTCTTCTAGCTCCTCAGTAAGGTCAGTAAAGTTTCAGTTTGTCAACTCCACTTCCTTAACTGGAATTAGGAGGTAAGTTCATGTCATAGTAGCCCTCAACTCATGTTTATCCTAGTAGGCTAGCTAAAGTGGGTAAATGTAGGAGGAGGTGGTTACATGGTGGTATAAGAGTGGGTTTATGTTCTCTTTGGGTGATATTTGATACCACAGGGTGGTATCAGAGCATGGTTGAAATACTTGGACTGGATGGGATAGATGCATGTTGTTATCCATGCATTGTCATGGTATTGGTTATCGTGCATGAGGTCACTGTATATAGTTAATAGTTAATGATATCATGCATGATCTTGATATATTGATATGGTTATTTATATACATGTATCGTGATAATCTAGACTGATTGTATAGACAAGATAGCCTCCCCTGAACTTCACTAAGGTATGTTTATTTTTTTATATTTTGTTATTAGACATGGTATGTTTATGGGAAGATGAAGATTAGGGATGATTAGCAGAATGGTGGGTTACAATTCATGTGACCCTCCTTATAGATCAACCGAGTAACATGGGGAATAGAAATCTCCTGACATAATGAATACCTTGATAAGTCTGAAGGAAAAAATCATAAATTGCAAAGAAGATAATGATAGGATAATTTAGTCACAAGAATGACTTACCAAGGCATAGGAAAAGCAAGATGAGGTTAATGCAATTATCCTTCAGAGCCTATCATATTTACAGAGATAGGGACAACGATGGATAAATTATGGACAGGAAGATAGGAATAATGGGGAATATCGTAGCACGTCTCATGGAGGGAACATGTTTGACAAGGAATACATGGTCAAATGTGGCAAATGGTTGGATACACCTAACAGGAGAGGTAGTAGTAATGGGTTCTACTCTGATTCTAGTTCAGGTACGTATCATGGACATCATCGCTATCATCCTTACAGGAGGAGTGAGAGGAGATACTTTCCATATTAGTTCAAGAAATTCAGACCTCCTAAGTTTGATTGAGAGATGAACAAACTAGAAGATGCAGATCCATGGATGTTTGGGTTGAAGAAGTTCTTTGAGCTGCATGATTATACATAGAATATGAAAGCCATGATAGTTATTTTTAGTCATAAAGGAAAAACAAAAATTTGGTGGGAAGATATGAAATGTGTTAGAGACATCAAGACATAAGAGTTGAGTTGGCATGAGTTTAAAAGGCTCTTCTCAAAAAAATTAATTGTTAGATAGATACTATGATGGTAAGGCTAAGGAGTTCCATGAATTGAAAATGAGATATATGACAGATGAGGAGTACACGACTAAGTTTTTAGAGTTGTTGAGGTATGTACCTTATCTTAAGGATGGGAAGACAAAGGTTAATAGATTCAACAATGGACTGCCATTAACATTCAAGGATCAAATTGAGTATGATGAGTCTCAGTCACCGGAGGAAGTCATTGGAAAGTTGAAGCATTCTTATGAGCAATCAAAGCGTAATTTTAAGTCAAAAGGGAATGAAAATACTAAAGAAAAGTGGCCACCAAAGAATGGAAGACCTTAGGATGCAAGTGAGAAAGAAAATGGTGTTCCTTATAAGAAGTTTAATGTAGTAGAGAAGGGACATGGATCTCAACCTAGAGAGCTGCAAAATAGAGATGATTGTAGGGGAGAGTTACAATATTGGATTTTTGGCAAAGATCATCGCAAGAAGGATTATATGTTGTATCATGGTGACAAATCTTAGATCTAGCATTCTCAAGAGGTGCACGAAGTTGGGGATGTGGGCCAGAGTATTCCTCGGATTTATGTAACATTTGATAACAAGTAGGCGAATCAACATATATCCATTATTGAGATGGAAGGTAAGCTCTACGATCAAGTTGCTTATATTTTGATTGACCCTAGATCTAGTTATATTTATGTTAATCGTGACCTGATGCATAAGTGTGGTTTGAGAAAACAAGTGTTGCAGAGTTTTGGTTGGTTCAGTTGGCTACAGGTACTAAGAAAAGCCTTCATCATTGGGTGAGAGCTTGTGAATTTATTTGAATTGTATGTCTACATCAACACATCTAAATGTGCTTCCATTGGGATCATACATTATGCCTCTACGTATGGATTGGTTGTATCTTCAGATGACCAAGGTAGATTGTTAACAAAGTTACCGATCAAACGAGAACTATTACCTCAAAACGAGAACTCTAGCCAAAACACCCCAAAAAAACATGAAAAAATAGGCTAGAAACAAAAAGTGTTGATGCTGGAATACTATTTTTTTTTCTGGGGTAAATTTTCAACATTTTAAAATGATAGTAAAAACAATTTTTTTTTGTGCAAAAGACACTCTGAAAACGAAAAGTGTTGATGCTAGAATAACATATTGTTTTTTCAAGATAATTTTTTTATCATTTTTTAATAAGACACTAAAAATAAAATATCATGACTTTGAAAAACTTTAAATTTCCAACAATTTTCAAGCATGACATTAAATATTAAATATCACGTCTTTGAAAAGCCTTAAAATTCCAACA
>APFE030502398.1:0-26017 GCA_000404065.3 Pinus taeda
TACTTGTTCTACTTCTACAAAACATTAAGCGGAAGCATAATCGAATTCATGAGCAACATCAAGTAGAAACATGCGTAATTGATCAGAAGAAATCAATCACACATAACACAGAATATATCACTGGGGAAAGCACCAGCATAAAACCACAACATTGTATTATCAATCAAGTGGAAATCCTCTTCAACATACAAAAATAATCAACTCAATAGCTATCCTGCTCTCTCTGTAATCAGAAGATCCTGATGATCTTCAATCAGAAGATAAAAATCATGGACTACCTAGGCCTCAATATATAGGCCACAAGTACTCCAATCTCCTATAATAGATCCTTCTCCATGCAAGAATACTTACTAGAAATATCCTAGCATCTGATAGTACACTGTCCCTCATTTGATCTCAACCGGGTCTCTGACAGAACTGACAGGCAACAGTTATCCATGAGTGAATCCTCAATTATTTAAAATAACAGTTTTCACATGCATGCAAGCATTAAGAAACTATATTTTATTATTTTAACAACTTGTTAAAATAATCTAACTGGACTTGTGTTATGAAACAAGCTCAAAAAAGATAGAAAAGATAGATCAACGCCTTATAATTCAGCCTTTTCGAGGGGGCAACCTCCTTTACATTACATAAATGAACAATTCTTGGATGATTCAAATGACAAAACCTCCCTTCTATATATAGGAGTCTAAGGGGTCATAATATAATCAAGCCGACATAACAATAATAACATAAGGGCACAATAATAACAATAGTGGGTTTCTATGGGGCACACTAATAACAATATGGGGACAATAGGGGCACAATAATAAAAATAAGGGATACAGTGACAATAGTAATGGTGGAATCACTAGTATCATAGGGACCTAACACACACAATTCTCCAAGGAACCCAATCTTAATTATCTTGGTGAGTTTGGATGGTCAAATAACCAAATTTCACTTAATACTCTCCATCGTGGGGGTCCCATATGAATGAGTCTTGGGAATCAAATATAAGAGGAGTAACTCCCTTTAGAAGGTTTATTAATGAATTCCATTAATATTTGAGATTTCGAGGAAGATTGGCGGTCCTCCATTCTACCCAATTACCATTTTTCCATATAGAGATGTCTTTCAAAGTGCAAATTCCATTTGTGCTCATCCATATTCTTAAGTTTTGGATATTTATTTGGGTTTCTATATGAGGATTCCCCATTATAATATCTTCCCAAAATTTTATGCCTTTACCATTCCCGGGTAGTTTGGATGAGTTCTCCTTGATGAGAGGAAGGGATTTTTTGACTAGGTTCCAAACTTGAGTACATGGCCTAATCAGGAAGCCTTCTACTAGAAGGAGAGCTTGAGCATGATTCATATATTTAGATTCTAGGACTTTCTTCCACCAAAAATCCTTCCCTGTGATAAACTTCCATGCTATTTTTTCCTTAAGAGCCAAGTTCAGGTGAGCGGGGAGTCTTATGGACAATCCTCATTTTTCATAAGGAAAGGTGAATTGATCTCATTTTACTAAGTTCAACTTTTTTGAATCAACTTTCCCTCCTTGCCATAGAAATCCCCTTATTATTAACTCAATTTTCTTATGAATGCTTACTAGAGCTAAGATAGCTACAAACTGATAAATTGGAAGAGATGTAAGCATAGATTTGATTAATATCACTTTGCTTGCTAAGTTGAGCCAGTTGATGCCCTAATTTTGATTTTTTTTTCATTTTCTCAATATGATTGTTCCACAATTCTGTCTTCAGGTTTTCTTTAGATATAGGAAGGTGGAGATAGAGGAAATGGTTCCATCTTGCTTGGAAAGGGATATCCAAAATCTGAGATATTCTTTGAAGAGTGCGAGGAGGGGTGTTCTAGCCATATATTCTGCATTTTCTGTTGTTTAGGAGACCTCCTAAGACATCCATGAAGTTTTTGAGCACTTTTTTTAACCCTTCTAGCTATTATACAAGATGCACCTCCCATCACTAGAGTGACATCTGCAAATAATGAGTTGTTGATGCTTTTAACTCTAGGGGAGATAGAGAGGCCTGTTAATATGCAATATCTCCTACACTTTTCTATATATCTACTCAATGAATATGCCATGATTATATAAAGAAAGGGTGAGAGAGGACAACCTTGTCTCATCCCTCGTGAACTTTGAAAAAAATCGCTTGGCCTGCCTTTGATCAGTGGAGCGATCCATGGGCCTATTGTGAAGGCTTTGATTATATCAATTATCTCGGATGAGAATCCAAATTTCTTTAAGACAATAGAAAGGATGGATAGATTTACCCTATCGAATGCATTTTCCATATCTAGCTTTACAATAATACCTTGCTTTTTCCTCATTATACTAGAATGCATGGCTTCTTGCACTACCATAATGTTGTCATGGATCTGTTTGCTGGGCACAAATCCTCCTTGATTTTTTGAAATTAGATTGGGTAGGATAGGCTTTTCTTTATTTTCTAATATCTTTGTGATGATTTTGTGGGAAGATTTTCATAAGAAAATTAGTCAGAATCTTCTGAAAGTAGAGGGCCTTGCCTCTTTTGGAACAAGAGCTAGATAAGAAGAATTTTTAAATCCTCCTAACTTATTTTTCCTGAATAAATTCCTTATCATTCTAATCAAATGTTTTTTAATTAAATGCCAATTGTTATGGTAGAAAGAAATGGAAAATCGATATGGACCTAGAGCTTTGTCTGGGTGGAGATCCCACACAAAAATATAAATATCTTTCTCATCCACTTCTTTGGTGAGTTCATGGTTTATTTATTCACTTATTTTTTTGGGAATATGCTGGGTGAAGTTTTCATAATCAATATTTGCTGTGTCTGCTTAGGAGATTTTTGAAATGACTATGCACTTCCTTTTCCAAATATTCTTGTCCTATATTTTCTATGGCTCCATTGACCTTTATGCTATCTATCTAATTAATAATTCTCCGCATCCTTGTTAAGTTATGAAAAGAGGCAATATTTTTATCTCCTTCCTTCTATATATTTTCCAATAAATTTTCTTTTTATGGATTTGACTTTCTTTGTTTCTTCCTGCTACTCTTTTCTTTCTTGGGCTGTCTCCATTTTTATAATTAACTTTGCCTTCCTTTTTTGTGTTTCTTTATGGTTGTTCTTGGCTCAAATTTTCATTTCCTTCCTCAATGTTTTTAGTTTGGTTTCCCAAACAAAAATTGGAGAGCCTATAATCTTTTGTGACCAAACCTCTGCTGTTATTTTTTTAACTTCCTCACTATTGTTCCATAATGGGTTGTATCAAAATGGATTTGGGCCTAAATTCCCCAGAGTCCCAAGAGTGATCACCACTGGCTTGTGGTCAGATGTTGAGGTATGAATGATTCTTGATATATTTGAGCTGAGGTTGTTGGATATTTTGTCTTGAACTAGGATGCAATATAGCCTTTCTTTGATGTTATTTTTGCTATTATTTTATTGCTCCATGTGTATTTTCCATTGTTGGGAGGAAAACCCAGAAGGTTGTAGGATTCCATAATGAATTTGATGGAATCCCTTGATGGATCAGCATGGTAAGATCCTCCAAATTTCTCATTTGCATTCTAGACTAAGTTGAAGTCTCCTCCAACTATAACCCGTGGGAGCAATTTTTTCAAGGAATTCCAACATACTTCTCTCTATAATGATTTGGAGCATAGAATTTTATTATGCAATATTGCTCTTCAATGATTATGTTCCTTAGATTTGTTTTAATCTAATGCTGATATTTTAGTTTGTGGACTAACTCCCATTTCCCTTTCTTCTAGAGAGTGTAAATACCTCCCGATGCCCCTAACGCTTGGAGAGATGTGCCTTCATAGTTCCTTATTTTTTGGATCATTTTCCCTTAGTCTTGTTCATTTATTTTGGTCTCTTGGACCATAAGTATGTATGGATTTTCCATTTCTATTAAATCTTTAATTTTAGTGAGTTTCAATGGGCTTCCCATTCCACAACAGTTCCAAGAGACAAGATTCATTAATTATTTTTATTGGTGGCAGAGGGACCTTTCCCTCTGGAAGGATGGTGGGTTTTCTCCTTATTATTTTCTACGAAGGAATCCATAGGCTGTTGAGTACCCATAGCCATCTCCTTTGCAACAACTTCATCTCTTAGTTCTCTGTTAGATCTTCTTCCATGTCTTTTAGGATGGTCAAGGGAAGTAAGAGAATATTTGGACTTATTCCTTGTGATGATTCGATCAAAAGAAGGAGGGGGGCACAGGGGGCTAAGGGAGGAAGGGGTCAGAAATGGAGGGAAGGGGAGAAGGGGGGGAGAGGAGGAAATAACTAGATCTTCAAGAGGACCGAAGGGATTAGATACTAGAAGGTTGGAAGAGGGAGGGGGAGGAATGAGAGGGGGAAAAAGAGAAGAGGGGGATGGAAGGGGAGTTCAGAGAATAGGGGATGAGAGAGAGGGTTTTTGAGAGGCATTTTGAGGGAATGAAGAGGGCTGAGAAGAAGGTTTGTTTGCATTTTTTTTTTAACTTGTTCCCATTTTGGAACTTGAACTTCTACTTTGTCATTTTCTTGTTTTTTTGGACATATATTAGAAAAATGATAGTACTCGTGGCATACCTTGCATTTGAATGGTATTTGTTCGTAGTCCAGCTGCTGAATGTGCACCCAACTGTTGACTTTGATCTTTACTGGTTCTGGGAGTCCTTTTCCTAGGTAAACTTCAACACATATTATTGCACACGCATGTATATTCTCCTTTATCTCGCTTCTATCAATGTATTTTCCCACTGCATTTCCTATTGCTAACTGATTCGTCTCCACAAAAATGAAGGGGGAGATGAGGGAGTCACACCCAAACTGGCACAACATTTGGAACCTCCAACTCTGCATCAAAATCCGGAGTCCACCTGTTTAGATAGAGACCCCTAGTGTCCATGAAATATGGTCCATTCCTAAATATTAGGTCTTTATCTTCTTTTGTTTCAAAGTGGAAAGTATAATATTCTCTTCCATAGAACTTGATCGAGATTTTTCCACTGATAGAAGAGGACTAGTTCCGTTCTACCCACTTCTGGATAGAGTGGGGGGAAGGTCATAGTCATGTGAACTATCCAACCAGACCACGCTTAAAGAGAGAAAGAGAAACACGATGAAGGAGAGAGGGAGGTAAAATGATTTCAAGAATATCTTCTATTTTTTTAACGAACTTGGAGACTGAGGGTATGGAATGAGGGGGGCCAATAGAAGAGAGCAAGGAAGCGAAAGCCACTGTTGTTTCATCTTGCTGAGGCAACTAAGAAGGGGCAGGGAGGGAGTCCCCATCTGAAGGAGGCTCTAGAGGGACCATCAGGAGTAGAGGGATGAGGCTGAGGTTTCTTAGAGAAGGAGACCCCATGAGCCAGAGGGTGCACATTTTTTCAATTCAAACGCAGAGCGGGAAAAATAAGCAGAAGCTAGTTCTTTATGATGCTTACATGTTGAACTTCATAAGTTCAAGGAGATAAATAGATCTTGATTATACATCCTGATTATTTGATAATGATGAGTGTCACTAAATACTTTTATGCTGCTGTCATTATGCCTTCAAAGATGCATAAATTGAATATAGTTCTGTTACGGATGAGGATTCCTATAGTGCTTGGATCTCTCATGGTATATTATTGATTTTGATGGTATCAAGGAGATGAGTTACTAACAAAATTTGTAAAATGATTGTGAGCTCATGGTTTTCTTTTCTCATTGATGAGAAGCTAGATACATACTGCTATCTCTATGATGGATGAATTACAAATAAGGATCTTATGGATGATTACTTAAGTTGCATGTTGATGCAGTAATGTTAGCGTGATAATTATTCTTGTATGAAGAGAATGGGCCAAGAGAATGGTGTTACTATAGGTTTCATGAATACATGGATATTAATACTACTGCTACATCTACTAAATGATACTTGGAGACATGTTATACTTAGTCACATATTGATGATGTTAAGGAATGGTGATACTTCTCCCTATCTTACTTTATGATGGTATACTTGATTCTCACATATGTTGATTGATGCATGAGTTTCTAATCATGGTTGATGCTTATCATATGTGGGACGTTATAAAACTCCTTAGTGATGATACATGTATGTTGGGGGTTGTTGTGGAAAGAACGTGTAGTTCTTGCTATGATTATTTGATAATGATGTTGTTGTCATGGATGATAACTATCGTACTTACACATGTACATGATATGATATGTTTATTACTGCTTGGAGACATGGCATATGCTTGGTTGATGTATGAAGAACTATGCTTTGATGAACATGGATTAAGGCATTTTCTACTAAGGGAAAAGAGCAAGTTGGCCTTGATGAGGTCAAGAGGATGAGTTGATAGCAAACCTCTATATGTTGCATACTTGGTCATAGGTTGATGATATTAAAATTACATTGTCTTAGCTTGTGAATTGATGATGAAAATGTACAAGTTGTTGTTCTTGGTGCTACTAACAAATGTTTATGGTGTAGATTGTATATGATGTATGATAGTTGTTGATGGCTATCATAGTCATATTGAGGTCTTTGGTCTTAGTTATACATGTCATATATGTCATTTGATGTAAAGTTCATGTAAAGACCTATGACGTAATCATTTAAAATTTCATTCATGTATGGACTATTGTGGTCAAGTCTTTTTGGACATGTGATGTAATTTGTAACCCCACTGTGCTTGGAGGTTGATATGATCATGAAGTTAAATATTTAAACCCACTATGATTGGGTGATTGATGTAATTTTGAGTCCTTAGTGATAGGAAAAGTCATATTAAGTTGATTCATAGATTCATGTACTTCATTGTACATCTGTAAGAGATTTCAGCATGTTCTTAGGGGGAGCATGGTCAATATTTAGTACTCAACAGTTGAGATCTACAATGCTCAAGAGAGAATCCTTCATTCTGAATTGGTCAGCCCTTTTCTCTTGATGTCAAAGGGGGAGAGTAAGTTTGGTGTTTGAAATGGTGTTAAAATCTTGGTGCTTAGCTTGATGTGTTTTACATGTATCTATAGGTTGTGGTGACCAAACACCAAAGTGCTTGCCATCAAGTCCAAAGGTGGAGTGTTAGAGAATTATATATTATATAGCAACATAACACATAAAATATATTGCAAAAATACAAACAAAAAAAACACATAAAACAAGAGAGACATAGATATACGTGGTTCACCCAATTTGGGCTATGTCCACGAAGAAACAACCAATTCTTCCTTTTATATTATCTAGCAAACTCAAGAGACACAACCTACAATAGATCCGCTATAATTCCCTCTTTGATCTCACACAATCTCCTCTCTCTTTCTCACTCTGAATACATATCTACATAGATGAAATACAATTCCCTCATATATACTGAGGAGTTTCCTTCTAGGGTAAAAAAACCTAAATTAAACATAACTTATACTATCATATCTTCGCCTAATGAATGGCTCAGATTGACTACAAAATTACAACATTTTACAAGGCAATTTTACATCTATTTTTAGCTTCGGGGGCATTGCCCCCAATCCCCTACCACGGGGGGGCTCCTAAAAGTTGCAGCCACCCTGCCTTGGACCCCCCCTGTAGGGAAAATATTACGAGCAGCAACGAACTGGGGTCTAGTGCGGCGATACCTCTGAATAAAGAAGATAACCAGGCTCCACACCTAATAGGGAGATTATTAGCATTATGAATAATGTGTTGCCCTTGATGGAAACCTACTTAATGAGTTGTCCTTTGATGACAACCTGCTTGATGAAGATGTCAATGGGATGTGTCTACATGAATAATGTATTGAAATGCATAACAGTTCATACACAAAAAAATTATAAAGATGAAGTTTGAAGAAGCATATGCATGTTTGGTGAAGCAAAGTTGAGTATACACAGGTTCTATGAAGCAAACTCAAGTATACATAGGTTCTATGAAGTAAAGTAGTGTACACACTCAAGATTGGTGAAGCAAAGTAGAGTATACGCTGGTTTTGTGAAGCAAAGCTGCATACACATGCAGGTATGAAGAAGAAAATGTGCGTATAATTTCTACACCATGGTATTCTAAATACCAAGGGTACTTACTATGGTATTGCCTTGTGGTATTGAGCCCAACAAATGATATTTGATCTTGTCTAATAATACCATTGACATTAGTATGGTTTTGACCTGTGGTATTGGATAAGGGCTAAGCTATATAAGGAGATGAAGATCAAATTTGTAAAGGTGTCCAAGTGATGAACATTTTTGAATAGTTAAATCTGAAGCAAATATGCATGTACTAAGATATTGATGTTTTGCTTGATCTAAAACTAAATATGAGCTTGAGAATTTGATGATGGATCATATCCAATAGATTTGAGATAACAATCTTGATTATGAGGTGATTTGATTTGTGTTGATAATGTTTCCACTCATGATTTTTTCTGTGTATGCTAAGATCTGGGTATGTCTAAAGTTATATGATGCATCGAAGTTTTGTGCTAGTAAATGTAGATCTATATGTAGGTTTTATAATTTGAAAGGTGCATATACACGCAGGTTTGATACTGGTAAGTCACATATATTTTCTTATCTATATGCAGGTTTGTTTCCTGAAAAGCGCGTATATACACATATATGCTTTAGGGCAAGTGCGTATAGAAACTAGGGTTTTGATGAAAATGATGTTTGATTAGTTTAATCAGTCTTACTCTGTTTTTTCTATCAATCAATGAAGTCTTCTTGATGATTTGGGATTCAAAATAATGTTTAAAAGATGAATTGACTGTTTGAAGAATGTTGAAGATACTTTTTGTTTGCGATTGAAGTTCAAACAAGGTTCTGTGATTGTTTCATAATGATGCAGTGGATCTGTGTGTAATTGAGTATTTATTTCATAGTGATGATGGTTTAGTTTTCAGAATTCAGTGGTTTAAGATTTGTACATGGGTATGCTTCATGGAAAGCATACACATGAGTTTTCTACTATAAAGTAGCATATATATTTTGATATATGGTTGATCAGGGTTTGTAGTAGAAAAATCTGGTTTTTGTGATGTGTAATATGTTGATTGGTATTCTGGTTACAATGATCTAACTGTTTTGGGTGTTTACATTTGAGTTTCAGTTGATTGGTTGAGTTTTGGTTGATTTGGTTGATTCAGTGATAGAGTTTCATTTGATAGTTGATTCAGTTGGGTCAGAGATTGGTTGTTTTAGATGATGATTGAGTGGTTTGTTGTAGTAATCAGTTTTAGTTTTGATAATTGGTTTTGGGATTAAATGTTGGTAGTGTGTCCAGTCTGAAAATTTGATGAAATGTGGCCTACAAGTTGTGATGTGTTGTAGCAGGTGGATCCAGTATGAAAATTTATGAAACGTGGTCCACGAAAGTGTTGAGGGTTGGAGCCTTCAATGAGGGATTTGAAGCTTCCTTCCAGTAGTAGCTGGTAAATGAGATTAGCGGGTTAGAGCTCCCTTCCGGAGGGTGCCAGTAAATGAGATCAGGGGGTTGGAGATCCTTTCTAGTAGGAGTTGGAAAATGAGTGAAGATTGTAACCTTTTGTAGGTGGGTGCCTGTGTGCTGATATGAGTCTGCGCCAATACAAGATTGTAAGAAGTTTTTATTTATATTAGAAAGAAGACATAGACAATAGCAATGGTGGTTTTTTTCCCACATTGAGTTTCCACCTTAAATCCTGGTGTTCATGTGTGATGAGTATGTGTGATGGTTTATTTTGTTCTCATTGCACATGGTTACTGTTTATTTAATGCTTAATGAAGTACATATGCACCGACTAAAGATAAACAGAAGATGAATTAACTGATAAATATGTTTTAATGGATATACGCTAGTTGTATGAATAACATTCGCATACACATGTGGGTTCCCTTTACTAAAGTCGTGTACAAAAATCAGGATATGAAATTGAAAATTTTAATGGTTTGAAAATACTGATTCACGCCCCCTCTTATTATTTTTCCTAACATACACATGGGATTTAGTCAAGTTTCGTTTTGGAAGAAAAATATTGGTATAAAATGGTTACTCAAAATTAAGTTCAATGTAAAATTGAAAGTAGAGAAGTATAAATACCACCTAGTAGTAAACGAATATTCTCAAGTGGAGGGAATATTGATTTTGGTAATATTTTTTTCTCTTATTTATAAATGACTTATATTAAATTTGTTTTTCCTATTGCCACTGAATTTCGTATTGAAGTAGAGAAAATTGATGTGAAGGTAATATTCCTACATGGGTAACTAGAAGAAGAAAACTACATGAAACAACTAAAAGGTTTACAATGATATGAAAGAATAAGTTTGTTTTCATGACATATATGTGCCTCCTTGGCTTGAATCAATCTCCAATATTTTCGTATCAAAATATTTACACACACACACACACACACACACACACACACACACACACACATGTGCACACACACACACACACACATTGGAACTTATATTTTGAAGAAGTAAAGTCAACTAGTTTATGTAAACTTGGGTTTGGAAGAAGTAAAGTCAATAATTTTATGCATTCTAAGTATGGTGGAAATCAAATTGTATCTAGTATTGCAAACATATGATGTGTTTCTAACTAGAAAATAACTAGTAAATAATCAAGGAGGTAAAGTCTCAAATGTCCTATAAATTTGATATAGAGGATCTTGGGGATACAAGTTTCATTTTGGGATAGAAACTAAAAGAGATTGTGCTAGATAGAAGCTCTAGTTAATTCAAAGAAAGTATCTTTAAATAATATTACAAAGGTTTAATATGTAGTCCTAAGTAAACTAGTAAAGGCTCTTTTTCTTATAGGTTTAAATTTATTTATATACTACTTTTGTGAGACATAAAAAGAGGTAGAATACATTCCACATATTCCCTCTCTACGTTTTGTTTGAGGTTTGATGTATGTTATGGTCTATACTAGACTAGACATTGCACATTTATTGGAAGTTTCAACTAGATATATGTTAAAACAAGGAAATAAATATTGGAAAAATGTAAGAAAGGCCTTCAAATATTGTCATTTCTCCACATATTATATAATCTATTATGAAGTAGTACTTGAAATAGATATATTGATAGATGTACATGATTTTCTTAAAGCAAATTGGGGTTGGAGATATTAATTGTAGAATATCTACAAGTGGTTATTTGTTTAACCTACTTGGAAAATGAATTAATTGGACATGAAAGAGGTAGGGTGTAGTTGCAATAGCTACCATAGAATTTGAGTATAGGGTAGATGCTCATGCGAGTAAGGAAGTCATATGAATATAGAGATTGGTGTTGTATATGAAGTTGTAGGTAGGTTGTGATAGTCAAAGTACAATATTTCTAGCAAAGAACCCTGTATATCTTGCTAAGGAAAACCATATTGATGTGCAATATCTTTTTTTTTGGTTGATAAGTGGGTGAATCTTGAAAATCACGCTTACCCTGTGGCTGAGAGGCCATGACTCAGGGTAATCTAAGCCGTCAAAGTCACCCGGGGATCGCACCCAGCCTAAGCCGCACCAGCGGAAACCATGCTGGATTTTTGGTATCAGTGAGACTAGAATCGGTGACCTTTGCTTACGGAGCACGTTAACAGCACACTCCTTCACCGACTGTTCTATATCTCTTTGATATATTGATGTGCAATATCATTTTGTTAGACAATGCATGATTGGAGACATGTGTTATTGAACAAGGTTGGTATTATAAGATCCTATAGAATCATTAACAAAAAAATACTAGTATTGAGAAATTTTCTTGGTGTAGAGAACCAATAGGCATAACTATCCTAAGAAACTAATTTAATGAATAGTGAATTCCATTTTTTTGCAAATGCACAAGTGGGACACTGTTGGATATTTGTTATATTATTTTCTTATAGCTTGTGAAAAAAATGGTTCTCTTTTGGTGAAAAAAATAGGTCTTTGGTGCTGTGGAATACCTATATATGTTATATGAATAATAAGTTGAATAGAATCATAAAAAAAAAAGTGTAACTTTGAGTTTGCTAGTTTCCCTAACTATGAGTTCCAAAGATAAATATGTTATTTATTACCTACCTGTGTGCCACTTTTCTTATATTTTAATATTTTGTTAGTATATCTACCTTTACACAAATTTATCACACTCTTCATTCTCCTCATTAACTCTGATAATAAACCCGTTGATAATAAAAATATTTTTCTATAACTCATATCCCAATTTACAATTACTTCACAACCAAAATTTCCTTCTTCCAAAAACTTTTCTTTGTGTTTTGATTTTAATCATAAGGATTCCGATTTCCAACCTCCTCTTAATCTCTCAAACATACATGGAATGCACATTGGCTTAAATTTTAAAACTCTTCCCATCATCAATTCTATTTACGTGCTTTAGCTAAAAAACATGAAAATGATAAAATTGAGTACATATCATGTCCTCTTATCAATGTAATGGGTATAAAAACTCGTTATTATAATCTCTCATCATTAAAGTTAATATTAAATCTAAATTTTTAATGCTCGTTACTATAATCTCTCATCGTTAAAGTTACTATTAAATAATATTAAATCTAAATTTTTAATGATTTAATTGTATATTATTCTTTTACAGTGGGAAAATTTAGTTGTCAAATGGATATCGAGGATATTCATCTCTAGTTATTAATAGTGAATGCAAGTTGATTCATCATCATTATTTAAGGAAACCATGCCACTTAGAATAATTTGCTGATGACCTGTAGGGGACATACTTTCACTCGTGCTAGACGCCTCTAAGTCTTGAGCTATTAACATATTTCCTTATGTTTGAGAAAAACAAGGTCTTAGCCAAACAAAAACAATTTCAAAGCATATTCTAAGCCCTTTTACTTCCTTTTACTTTTAATTAGATATTGCTATTATATATAGTGTTTATATAATTAATATTAACTTTTAATTTGTAAAAATATAAAAAAACTAACATTCCTATTTATAGTTTCTCAATTATATTTTATTAAAAAAAATAATTTTATTTTTCTCGTATTTCTTCATCATGTTATACTATGTATAAAATATGGAGTTGTCTATAATGCGACTTTTTGGAGATTCCGGTGACGGAATCCGGTAGAAGAAATGAGGTTAAATCTTGATTTTTAGCAGTTAAAATGGTTTTTTAACTGCATATTTGGATTCAGCGCCCTGGAAAACCCCTGGGAGCCATTGATTGTGCAGAAACTAGCTATCAAACTTGGATTCCAATGAATTGCTGCCGGATTTTGACCAGAAAAATGTGCCGGAAAGGCTTTCAAAAAGTCGCGTTATAGACTACGGCATAAAATGGAGTTGTCTATAATGCGACTTTTTGGAGATTCCGGTGACGGAATCCAGTAGAAGAAATGAGGTTAAATCTTGATTTTTAGCAGTTAAAATGGTTTTTTAACTGCATATTTGGATTCAGCGCCCTGGAAAACCCCTGGGAGCCATTGATTGTGCAGAAACTAGCTATCAAACTTGGGATTCCAATGAATCGCTGCCGGATTTTTGACCGGAAAAATCCGCTGGAAAGGCTTTCAAAAAAATGCGTTATATACTACGGCATAAAATATCACGAGTCTCTAAACACTTCTTCGTTTTCCGCTATTTGTTTAAAAAAATCTAATTTACTTTTAACTAAATTAAATGAACATATACATAGCAAGAAGGGAAGAAAGATTATAAACAATACTATATATTTTTTTGGTTTTATGAACGCGCATATCATGCACCTGCGATACGAAGACAAATGGTTCCAAATTTGACAATTTCCTCACACTCTAATAGGTTAAGTAGGTAACAAGGAGGTTAAAATTGATATTCATGTTTTTATCATGATACTTTTTGGAGTATGGTTTGGAAATTTTTTAAATCAAGGGAAAGAGATTGAAGTCAACTAGATCCATATTTACATGTAAAATAAAAAGGTGAGGTTTTATATGAATTGTGTTTACTATATATTAAGACTTTATATACATGTAAAATAGAAGGGTGAGGTTATATATATATAAATAATTGTTTAATTTATGAGGTTTAGCTTTTATAAGGTTATTGTTTTAAATTTTACAATAGGTTAAGGGTGGAGTTATATGTTGGGTATAAAAATAATGTTAGAGTGTTTAGACTTTATCAATCCTTGCACAGTTTTGGTGACAACATTATGCTTAGAGGGATTGAGGGTGAGAAATATTTCTTGGGGATTAAAGCTATGTTATGGGGCATCCAAACTAGATCAAGCCTTGCACAATCCTGGTGATAGCATCTGGCCCATAGAGGTTGAGGGTGGGAGCGATCTACTAGGGATAAGACCTATTGTATATGGTGTGGAGGCTCTACCAAGGTAGAGGCTCACACAATCCTAGTGACAACATCCAATAGGTAGGTGGTTTGTTCTTCCATCCCAACTGTGCTACTAACCTTGACCGAAGTTCAACATAATTATATTTTTATTTTTATAAATAAATAAATAAATACTAAAATAAAGTACAACTCAAACATATACAATTTTCAGTGGGATTGTTACTTTTTATTATTATTTAAAATGTTTTTTTGAATATATACATTGATTTAGTGTTCTAAAAAGCCTTTAAAATACTCAAATTATATAAACTAGCAATTGCCCCTAAAGGTGCAAATGTACAACCAAGGAATAGAAGATTTGGGAAGATCAACTCGCCATGAACAAAACCTAATGTTGAATGCATGCACATTATGTTTGCCAAACTCTCCAATGGAAGAGCCACAAGGCGAGCCCACTACTCACACTATATGCATGAGCACAAAGTGTTAACAATCCTTGTCCCAGGTTTAGATTTCTGTCAAGGCATCAAATTGATCTTTTTCAAGGTCCTAAAAGCCAACGACTAATTCCCTTGGCCACACAATAATTCCTCCTGCAAGATTATGCTATTCTAGTAGACACTACTGAGTGGTTTTGGTAGCCAAGCATAAGTATTTGAGCATATAAAGCTACATTTGTTCCTACATATAAAGCTTGTATGATGCCTCCATTAACACTTCCAATCACTGGCTTCTTCGTTCACCAGAAGGGTTATGTGAGTGAGATTTGTAGCTTGATCTTGGCAGAGGGAACAAGTGAACTGTATGCACATGAGTAAGAAAGTCGTTAGGGTTAAAATAACTATTGCACACCTCGCACTTTCTGGTAAAGAAATATGGCCAAGCCACCTAAAGATATATGGTCGAGCCACCACACGCTCCAAACTATTTGATAAAGAAATATGGATGTCGCATTGACTGGAACTTCAAAGTTAAGGAGTATAACCACCATACCCTACTATTTCTAAAGAATATGGCCACTAATGGGAAAAAATATTATGATAATGTTTTTTAAAATAAATAAAATATGCCCAACCATAACCTAAAACCTGCATGAATACTCTACCATAACTGCCATCAATTGACTCAAACTTAAGTCTGAAACACACTTGAAAACAAATGAAGAAAATTCAATTCAAGTTTTATGTGTCTAGAGTTTTCTTCTGGAATCATCGCATCCATAATTGTTAGAATCAATGTTTCAAGACATCCACTATGGCTTATCATCAGGATAGATCAATAAGTGTGTAAGACAGATCTCATAGGAATGAGTAAATAGAGGAATGAGCTATATGGAATGTTTAGTCGACCGTCCCTCCCTACATCGTTTAAGAAAGGTGAGATTTGCCTTATTCTTAGCAATCAAAGATCTTAGCTGTTTGAATATCCAAACTTCTTATAATTTCTCCCTTTTGATGAGCTATATGGAATGGTTAGCTGATCATGCCTCCCTACAATGTTTAAGAAAGGTGAGATCTACCTTGTTCTTAGCAATCAAATATCTTAGTTGTTCGAATATCTAAAATTCTTGTAATTTCTCCCTTTCGATGAGCTATATGGAATGGTTAGCCGACCATGCCTTCCTACTGTGTTTAAGAAAGGTGAGATCTACCTTGTTCTTAGCAATTAGAGATCTTAGCTGTTTGAATATCTGAACTTCTTGTAATTTCTCCCTTTTGATGAGCTATATGGAATGGTTAGTCGACCATGCCTCCCTACAGTGTTTAAAAAATGTGAGATCTGCCTTGTTCTTAGCAATCAAAGATCTTAACTATTTGAATATCCAAAATTCTTGTAATTTCTCCCTTTCGATGAGCTATACTAAATGGTTAGCCGACCATGCCTCCCTACAACGTTTAAGAAAGGTGAGATCTGCCTTGTTCTTAGCCATCAGAGATCTTCGCTGTGCAAATATTTGAACTTCTTGTAATTTCTCCCTTTCGATGGTTAGCCAACCATGCCTCCCTACAGTGTTTAAGAAAGGTGAGATCTGCTTTGTTCTTAGCAATAAGAGATCTTAGCTATTCGAATATCCGAACTTCTTGTAATTTCTCCCTTCTGATGAGCTATATGGAATGGTTAGCTGACCATGCCTCCCTACAACGTTTAAGAAAGGTGAGATCTGCCTTGTTCTTAGCAATTAGAGATCTTAGCTGTTCGAATATCCAAATTTCTTGTAATTTCTCCCTTTTGAAGAGCTATATGGAATGGTTAGCCAACCATGCCTCCCTACAACATTTAAGAAAGGTGAGATCTGCCTTGTTCTTAGCAATCAAAGATCTTAACTGTTCGAATATCCGAACTTCTTGTAATTTCTCCCTTCTGATGAGCTATATGGAATGGTTGAAATAATTGTAACATCTAAACCTTTAGAAGGGTTAGTTATGCCTATCTTACACGGGCCATGCACAAATAAGACCTTTCATGACATTATCTGAGGATATGGTCAAGAAACACTTTTCTATATAGTTGTAACACCTAACTTTTCCGTGTTAGTTAGAAGGATTAGACTTGAAAGGTCTTACTTGACTTAGCACGACGTAGATAAGTTGTTCAAAGGTCTTACTTGAGCTCAGGAAAATGACAAAGTGTAGTTACTTGAGCTCATGTAAAGTGCAGTTTCATGTTCTACTGTTATTATGAAAAGAAGTTGTGCACCAATATTGCAAATGATAAGGTTATATTCAACGGATCTTTCACACTGAAAGAAAAATCATGTCTAAATAATTGACTGCATATGACATCTACACTTCTTTGTGCAAGTGAAATCAATCCAAGCAAAATCCATGAGACTCGATTGGTCACTGACACCACTTAGCATGAGTTGTGAGAATAAACAGGGAATGAACAACATACTTGTGTTTTGATTACTATGATCAACGCTGTAAGAAAGATGATATTTTTCTTATACAAAGCTTTAATGGCATTGATGGCCCCAACAGTGAAGACATCTCCACCACCAAAACACACACTAGCATTGGCGAACACTGTTATGAGATCGTGCTCTTTCCTATAGAAAATTTCCAACCAATCAAAAGGACCCTCGCTGCCCTGTTGAGCAGAATCACTGCCATGAGTCACCCTCGCTGCCCTGTTGAGCAGAATCACTGCCATGAGTCACCTGGCAAGAAAAACAAGAATATATGACAAAAATCCTAGAATCCACGTACAAAAATCGAAAAATGTGATGGGCTAAATTTACCCAACCCAACCCCACAACACCTTCCATGTAAATACACAATTCAAACTTTAAATTTTAAGAAATCCCTGCCAAAATTTTACACAATATTAAAAATAAATAAATTCAGAGAAAAGTCATTTCGCAATTAGAATATGCTCCAAAATAAATGTTCAAACGAACAAATTGTAAATTTAAATCCTAAGCACGGGCTGTATCTTTCCGGAATCTATTTGACGAGATGTTCATTTGATATATACCATTATTTAAAGGGTTTAACGAATTATGTTAAAATCGTTTCTTTTTACGTTCAAAACTATTAGTTTCCAAACATATTCCTCTTCTCGAGGGCGTTTATCATGCCGACTGAGATGGCGAGGCAGATCTTTTGGCTTACAATTTGGGTGCTACACTGAGTAGCCTTCGAGAAGATAAGTAGAGGCTTGTACTTACCCTGAGAACTCAATCTAGCGAGCATTTCCCTGTCCCCACTGCCTCAATCTGTCGTTGCGTGCCATAGTGGTGCCACGCCTATTTCTACTGCCGTTCGACGGTTGATATGGGTGTAAATTTCATTACACGTAAAGATTGGATTAGCAATTAAGCCAACCTAAGTTCAATGTATGGCTTTTCTGTTCATCAAATTGAACTGAAGAATTTTATTGATATTTACCGGACTAAAACGATCTAAAGAACCCAGATATCCAACCAATCAGACATCATACACTTAAGATTCGAACTCTCACAGAGAAAACACAAACATGCACATGCCTCAACCACTAGGTCAAAACAACGGTGCGTTTATTTGATTTCCCCTACTCATCATTTCTTTGGATGGAAAGAGGGGAGAAATGAGACCAGCTAAAGGTCGGCTTCTCATCATGTATCGTTCAATGGCTCTTATAAAAGATGTAATGATTCCATGGAAAATCCATGGTTCCTTTTTCAGAGATTTCTACCTCTTTTTTTCGTTTGAAGAGTCTTTTTTAAAGTAAATTTACTCATAGGAATTCCAATAGATATGAAAAGAATTAGACTATCTAAAATTCAATAAGGATTCCAGTGCTGATGCAAGGAATTCAACCTCATGAACTACGATGTATTTTTTTGAACTTTGTAATAATTAAACTCATGCACAAAAGCACAACTTTCAAATGAGTAGATTATTAGTAAGGCTATGGTAAGAATGGAACTATCTAGCTCTTATGGTTTGAAAACAGAAGTGAATCACTTGTTTGGTGTTACTCATATTTACTAATGGTTATTTCACATATAATTAGAAATGGAAAATAGTAGGTGATATTTAATATTTTTTAATTTCATTTATATATCAATTCTAAATTATGAATAGTAAGTATATACAATGTAATTAATGAAATAAAAATTGATATATAACTTTTTTCCGCAACAAAGTTATTTGAATTTAAGTACATAATTTTTAGTAATTTTAAATTTATTAGAATAGTTATTAGAAGTGTTTTAAATTTATTAGCATAATTATTAAAGATGTTTTATAATAGTGCAATTTTTTTAAGAAATGTTTTTTCTATTTTAAATAAAATTATAAGTAATTATGGTTAGATCATTAAATCCAATTTTATAGTCGCATGTCTCTAAGACCACATAATTCATTAATTACAATGGATAAAAAACCTAACATCACTTTATACTTCCAAAGTATTTTTATCTAAAATAAAGTTATATGAAAACTTCACTTAAATACTTTATAGCAATTTTGGGTGTAGTATTCATAAAGTCTTGATATGGAAGTTTCTCAACAACTTATCTTCACCACATTGAGGGTTCTCTAAAAAAAAAAATAATTAGTGTTGGTACGCATCTCATGAATAACATAATTATTTGATAGGTGTATATTTTGGAATATGGTTTTACCAATAATTATTAAGTGGATGGTAGGGATTTAATTTCCAGTGAATATTTTAAAATATTCATTGTTATAATACAGATCAAGGTGTGAGTTTTATCTCCAAAATAATTATGCTCTTTTTCCTTTTTAATTAAATTGATTGTTTAATTTAATTATTTTGATACTTATTATGAATTGGTATATGTCAACATTTAATTTACATAGCTGCACTAGTTCAACTCTAATAAATAACTTGTACAATTATCATTAACATCCATAAAACTCATAAATATTAAAATCAACCTTTTAGTTTTTTCTAGACAATGGACTCATAAATCTAATTAGTGCTACTCTCAAAGCTAGAAAATTAATAAATAATTTGTCATCAATCATTTTTCATTTCATTTTATTAATAAATATCAGATTATTTTATTATTAATCTATTTAAATCTAATCAACGAAAAATAAACATTACCATAATTAATTAATAGTATTTTTTTTATTCAATCAAAAATAAACTAAAAAAATAAATTCTAACTCAACTATAACTATCATGGCCAAAAAAATATAAATCCAAAAATTTTATTTCCTCTAGACCATATTCGATAATTTAACTTCTAAATATTTAGAAACTCCAGCTACATTTAACCAAATTCAGAGAACTTTAAATTTATTTTCATGACATTCAATAATAAATTAACTAAAAATTTGATTTTTTTTTGACATTTCCTTTATTCTTTATTAAACAAAATCTACAAATTTGAAATAAATAAATCTACAATGTTAAATAAATGAGGTTAACTCCTATCACCTCCCATTATGGTAAATTCAAATATAAATTTGTCTTTTAAGAAAACTATGATGTATAAAATGGAAAATTGAGTACTCTTTAATAATGAAAAGGCCTTTCGTTTTTTCAAAAGGATTAGTAAGACTTGTTTATTTCTGTTATAAAAATGACGGAATTGAAATTTTATATTAAAAAATATTTTGAATTTATTTGATCCCATATTTAAATTCACAATATTTATTTTGTTTATTGGGTTTTTGAAAAATATTAATTTACTATTATAAATTTTAATAATTAAATCTTTAAAAAATTGCTTTGCTTTTCATTTTTGTATTAAATAATATTTTCGAAGAGGTGAAATATTCAAATTCGAGTTAGTTTCAAATAATAACAAAGATTATTATTGTAGAGATTATTATAAGAAAAGAAGCATTTTCAATACTTTAGTTATTGAAATTACCAATGTGAAGTTTTGGTATAACATTTTATGAGGCTTGAAATAAATTGAGTAAAAATATAAAATAAAATTATGGTTTATATTTTGAAAATTAAATGTGATGTTGCTAATCTAGTAATCTGCTTTTCTTGATTAAAGTTGTACATTATTTTTTTGAATTCTGAAATTCTGAAATTATGATTATATATATGGAATATAAGTATAAATAGTTAAAATAAAGTAAGGTTAAGTTTAAAGTTTATTAAATTTCAGAAGAAGTTGGCTAGAGATTAGAGCTTAACTAAATTATTGGACATAAAAAATAATTTATTAATAATATTGATAATTTTTTGAGATAGGGTTTGGGTGATAATCATATCAAAATTAATTTGTTAACTATTTTGGAACTAGCAAGCGTGGTTCATCGTCAAGACAAGATAAGGACGATGAACTACACTTGTTAGTTCGAAATGGGTCCACAAATGAATTTTGATAATCATTATGGTGGAAAACTTGACATAGATCATAGAAACCTTAATTCAATTAATATTGATCATGTTAAATATAAAACATGAAGTGACAATGAAACTATTTACAATAGGAAGTGAGATAACAAATATTCCACTAATATTAATCATTTAGACCAAAAAAATTTCTCTAATATAAACAAGTGCTACATGTAATACAACCTTACCAAATAAATTTAAATATAAATGTAAGTTTGAAAATAAATGTATACTCATTTTGAGAGGGGACTACTAAACTCATCACAAAATATAAAACAAAAAATTATAAAATGTTGTAAGTGGAAGGTAGAGATAAAATAATTTCAAGTAGTAACAATTTCTAACTTCAATTAAATATTAACTTATAATCATATAGCTCTAAGTAATGATTTTTTTACATATTTTAATGTGACTTCATAAATACTAATAATGGATTAATATATATTAACTATAACAACTAATAATATTAATTTTACACATAATAATAATAATAATAATAATAATAATTGTATTCCAATCAACCATATTAGTTATTTTATTTTCCAAGGAGAAAATCGAACTTTTTATTAACCGAAATAAAAAGTTACATAGTATATACATAAGCATTCATTTTTGTTGTATGATTTGCAGATCATAGAGCTCACAGGATGAAAGATATATAGTCCTGTCCAAAAAACATGAAAAAACCATTGATCTGATGCACAAGCCTCCTCATATTGAGGAAAACAACCCCTTTGATCAGTTCATTACAGTAAAAACAGTTTATCCATAGGATTGAAAAGCATCCAAAAAATAGTTTTTGTATCTGCCTGGGCCTCCTCAGAGAGGAAAACAACCCAAACAGGAAGAAAACAAAACTAATGATAATAATCATAGTCTATAGCATGTGAAAAAAAGGTATATACAACTAAATCATTGTCTGTTATAAAGACATGGAAACTAGTAAAAAAAGAGAGCTATGTATATGGAGGGTGATCCAACACATGGATCTCGCCCTGGTCCTCGTCCTCTATCCTCCAACTTCCCATATCGTGTTGTAGACCCGCTTTAGAAATCTTGTCTACTGCATCATTGCAATCCCTGTAGATGTGGCAAAGAGAAAAAACATTAGGGGAAAACTTTAGATGTTTTGTCTCTTCTAATAATGGTGATAAAATGTAATTCTAACATCTGCTCTCTCCATTGAACCATTTTATAGTGTTCATTGAGTGCCCAAAGATCTGAACCGTGAGAATGTCTAGGTGAATAAGCTAGCAAAGGAGAAATTTGAGAGCTGACAGCTCCGCAAAATTGTTTGTTCCAGTCCCCAGCCCCACTAAGGCTTTAAGCCATCTTCTTTGATTTATGTGAATTACCAAACCTGCTCCAGCTCTATTGTTTTGGGAAGCCCCATCAAAATAAGCCCATGGTATTCCTTCCTTGATGTGTTCCACTCTAGATATCATGGAGGAGTTTTCTTTAACAGGCTCGGGTATACTTGTGTAGACTGAAGTACATTGGATTACAATGGCCTCATAGGGAGTATACTTATCCATAAAAATGCAGCTGTTCCTTGCTATCCAAATGCCCCATGCTATGATAATAGGTAGATTTTGCATGTTCCCTTTCGGATATAGCTGCCACCATTTTTACCAGACTTCTGGGAAATAATCCCCTTCCCAGGATACAATCTTTTGAAGTAGTCTTCCAACATCCATCCACAACTTTTTAACAAAAGGGAAATCAATAAATAGGTGCCTTATTGTTTCTGATTCATTTTTACATAAAGAGCATCTCCCAGGGCCTGACTTATATCTGGCCTGAAGAATGTCCCATGTTGGTACCTTCCACTTGAGAATGCACCAGAAGAAAAGTCTAGTTTTTTCAGAACTTTTTAACTTCCACAAGTGTTTGGCCCACCAATCTGGATTTCCCCATCCTTTCTTAGACATCAGGAACTTGTATCCATATTTTGGAGAGTAGGATCCAGAGTCGGCATGAGCCCACACCAACTGATCCAGCCTCTCTCTCAGCCTCACATTTGATTTGGACAGCTCTTGGATAAAAACATTCCATTCTTCCCACCATTGTGGCATCAAATCTAGGTCCCTCCCTGATAGCCAAGCTTGTCCCCAAAAGTGGAGTGACCTTGCTTCTCGATCTGATTGAGGAAGTGAATACCTTTTGAATCAAGTTACATAATGAGATCCGGGGATAGAGTGAAGTTTTCATTACAGCCTACCCATAGGTCCTTCCCTATCTGGATGTTCTCCCCATTCCCTACTTGCCAGGACAAACCTTGCTCTATGATCTTGAAAGCATCTATGGTGGCCTTCCAAACAACTGATGCATTCCCTTTTTTCTTGTTTAGACTTCTTATCCAATCTTCTAAGGGAATAGGGTCGATATATTTCCTCTTAACCACCATCGTCCACAGGTTCTCCATCTTTATAATCCTCCATTCTGATTTCGTTGCTAACGAAGGCCCAAAAGCTGTGAGATCTTTAATTCCCTAGCCTCCCCATTCCTTGGGCCTTTCCATCTTCTCCCAAGCTACCCAAGGGAGAACCAATTCCTCCTTAGACCCTTCCCATAGGAATCTGCTGCAAATCCTTCTTATTTTTTCCAAGATGCCTTTCGAAACCCATGTCAAATCTGCCCAATAAACTGGAATTGCTAGAATAATAGATTTAATAAGGGTCAATCTTCCAGATCTTGAAAGCCACTTAAAACTCCAATGTGTTATTTTGGCTTCGATTTTTGCTATTAGCCAGTACCAATCCTGCTTTCTATAGGCATTTGGTTTCAGCCAAAAACCCAAGTATTTAAAAGGACCATCAAGCTTACGAACTTCAAAAGGTAAGACTTCTGATATTTGATTTATTTCTTGTCTATTAAAGCCTTCCAGAATTAGCTGGGATTTCCATTGGTTCACTTATATACTAGTAGCCTTCATAAAAAGGTCTAAGATCCTATTAAACTTCTTTATTTCATTGATGTTTCCATTACTGAAGAGAAAAATGTCATCTACAAATAAAAGATGGGATATAAACAAGTTTACCGCCACTTCCAGTCCTCTTATAAATCCTTCCCTTTTTGCCTTCAGCACTAATTGGCTCAGCCCTTCAACAAACAGAAGAAAGAGAAGTGGTGAAAGGGGGCATCCCTGCCTCAGTCCTCTTTGCCCTTTGAAAAAAGAAGAAGCAGCCCCATTTATCATCATCGCAAAACTAACACTTCTTAGACATCCCAAGATCCAATTTATGAAATCAAATTTAAATCCCGGATTTGTCAGTCACATTTAGATATATATCCAGCTTATTCTATCATAAGCTTTGGAAATGTCAATTTTCACAACTGCTCCTTCCCCTTCTTCTATTTGACATTGTGTATTGTTTCCTTTGCAACCCCGATTGCTACGTGGATCTGTCTACCATCCAGGAACCCAAACTATTCTTTTGAGATGCATCTGGACAAGATAGGTTTTAAACAGACAACTATCACCTTTGCGATTATTTTGTAAATGCAATTACATAAGGAGATTGGTCGAAAATCTTCAAAGGAGATTGGGTCTTCCTTCTTTGGAATTAGGGCTATGAAAGTTGCATTAAAATGGGAATAGATACCCCTTTCCTCCTGGATTCTTTAGCCACATCCGTCACTTCCTGTCCAATTTGTTCGAAGAAATGTTGAAATAGTTCAATTGCCCACCCATCTGGACCAGCGCTCTTGTCCCTTGCCATCAATTTAATGATGCTCTCCACTTCCTTCTTCATGACTTCTCTCATCAGCTCCACAACTTCTTCCTCATCCACATAACAAGGGAAGCTTTGGGATGTCCTCATAACTTCAGCTAATGAAGCTTCTGCTTGTCATGTGAAGAGCTTTTGGAAATGAATTATCCCCATTTGTGACAGATTTTCAAAAGAGTTTGCTTAATTAACAATAAAATATGAATTAATCATGAATATTAAAAAGGTATCCAAAAATTACACAAATATTGTGTTGAAAAATTAATATTAATTAACAATAAAAATATAAATTGATCATGAATATTAAAATGATATCCAAAAATTACACAAATATTTTATTGATAAAGTGGTAAGTATTCTTTAAGACATATGAATTACATTTTGAAAGCTGAAATAATAAAATTTAAACACTAGACATTGTACCAGTAATAGGAAAATTAACAATAGTTAAAGAGCAAATCCTTTGTTACACTTCAACTTTGGAAATGACTAATAACTTGATTAGTATTGAAAAATAAAATCAATAGCCATAACCTGTAATACTCTGAAATGAGTGAATTTATTAAATCTGGTTATAAAATGATTAGATCAAAACCCAATTTTCTCCTAATATATTCTCTCATTAATAATTATCAAATATAAAATTTAATCTAAACTTTTTAATTATGAAATTTAAGTATCTTATTTTGGAGAAAAAAAAAAAAAAAAATAAATAACAAAATTAACATCCATTCAAATTAAATAATTAATTAAATTTCAATAAGTATCAAAACTCTTATTCATAATTACATCCTCACGATTTTCAGTTTAAAAAAGAAAAATTAATTAAATTATAACTTCTATATTACAATTGTTGATATTCTTAGAAAATAATACTTAATATATTCATGAGTTAAACATATATACATTTAATAAAAAACATGTAACAAGATTATCAGAAGAATTTTGGCGTAAATCACATATAGAAAGACATTTGTCGACGCGTTTTGAACCAACGCGTTTTGAACCAACTAGTGTTCAAAACTAGTGTGGTTTATCGTCAGGACAAGTTGAAGAAACAGATCTAGTCTAGCAAGTTAAATAGTCTGAGCAGAGATCCCAACGACGACTAACAAGATAAATGACTAATTTTTAACTTGAGGCCCACGTCAAATTTTTATAAATTAATTAATATTATTATTACTCTTACAATTATTATT
>APFE030502399.1:1706-19905 GCA_000404065.3 Pinus taeda
CCATGCCTGGTGAGAGATTCGCAAAAAAATTATATATACATATTATATTATTGATAAATTCGCCTTCCATTTTTCCTATATACCATGGAGATTCGCCCATTTATTATATTTATAAATTTAGGGGGGTTCTTAAAATTTTCCCTGACCTGTATTTTAGCTGCTGAGATATAATGACCTAGGATGAGCTCTTCGGTCATCATCATATAGTACTTTTCATGGCTCAAGCAGAGCCTAGTGGCAATACATCGTTGCAGCACCTTTTCCAATGTGTCTAGTACTGGCTCAAAATTATCTCCATATGGTGTGAAATCATCCATATATACTTCGAGCCCTTCATTTATTAAATGTGAAAAGATGTTGAGGATGGCCCTTTGAAATGTGGCAGGGGTATTGCATAGGCCAAAGGGTAGGACTTTGTAAGCAAATGTTCCCCGAGGCTTTGTCTTGGTTTTCATGGGAAATTTGAATCTAATTGTATCCACTGAAGCCATCTAAGAAAGAAAAGAATTTCTTTCCTGCTAATGTGTCTAATACCTGATCAATGAATGGAAGGAGAAAGTGGTCTTTTTGGGTTGCTTTGTTTAATTCTCTGTAATCTACATAAATCCTCCATTTTCCATTCTTCTTTGGCACCACTACTAGTGGAGAGACCCACTTGCTATCAAAGATTGGATAAATAAAGTTTACATCTAAAAGTTTTTGTAATTCAACTTTCACAATATCTTTTAGGTGAGGATTGAGTCTCCGTTGGGGTTGGCGAACGGGTCTAACATCCTTTTCTGTATAAATGTGGCGTGTACACAGCTAGGGATCAATTCCCTTCATGTTCAGATAATCCCATGCAAAAGCTTCCTTATATTTTCTTAGTAGTTGAACCAGCTTTTCTTCTTGTTTAGGAGTCAGGTTATTGTTAATGTTCAAGGTTTTTCCTGGCTCAATCTCTACAGTTTTGTTGTTTGAAACAGAGGTAGTGGGTATTGATTGATCATGAGTTTCTTTGAGGGGATATTGTTCTAGTTCATTGTCAAATGTTGCCTCTATCATGTGACATTGTACATGGGACCTGGATATGGATTGGTTAATGAAGTTGTTAATAATTTCATCCGTTGTTTGGTCTATAAAATAAAGGGCATCTTCTATGGTTAATGGGGACCTAATGTTTTCTGTGAGGTATGATACATGTTGTTTGTTAGTTTTCATTATTGTTAAACTTGGCTGGGTTGGAGGGTATAGAGCTAGATTCTTGATTTACTCCCTCTAGTTATAGTCATACTTCCTTGTCAGCAGCCAATGTAAGCATCAGTAGTCACAAGCCAAGGTCTACCTAAGATTAAAGGGTGTCCATCGAGTCGGTTTTTGGGGTTGATTATCAGAAAGTCGGCAGGGTATTCCCAAGAATCTACGGATATCATTACATTGTGTAGTGTACCTTCTGGCCTAACTACTAATCGGTCAGCTAGTTCCAATAAGGTGGAAGTTGGTTCCACTGATGTAATGCCAAGTTTCTGACAAGCGGTGGTTGTTAAAATATTAATTTCAGCCCCTAAATCAACTAGGGCTTTTGAAAAGGTTTGTCCATTGATTTGCACCGTCACTATAGGATTCCTTGGGTCTTCATATTTGATAGGTGCTTCTCTTCCTAACAATAGATCAGATAGGGCGCCAACTACTTGGACAGTTGGGTTAGTTGTTATTCTCCTCTTTGGATTTTTTATACATAACTCTTTGATGGTTTTTGCATATATTGGGATATCTTGGATAGCTTGGAGGAGTGGGATTTTTATACACAGATTTCTTAGTTCTCCCAGAAGATCAAAGTCAGGATGTTCTATAGGGCAGGGTATGATTAATCATTCTAGAATGGGGGAGAAGACGTGGTTGCCTGGTCGTGAGTTTTTTGTCTGACCACATCCTCTTCTTCTAGTGGTTGTTCTGTAGGTAACGAATTTTCAACTTGAGCATTTTTATCTCCCTCAATTTCTATTATGCGCCCAGACCTTAATTCAAGGTCGTTGCACTCCCTTACGTCAGTTTCTAGTTTTGGAGTTTCAATTATTTGAACAGATTGAGCCGGTCTATTATTAGGGTTTGGGTTGGGTTGGGCTGGGAGTTGTAGTCTTAAGTTGGACTGGGGATTTTGTTGTAGTGTATATGGTGCTGGCAGTGTGGGTTGAGGGAGAGGGATGGTTCCAACTGGTTGATTCATCAGTCTTTGCCATTTTGACTACCAAGCTTGACTCTGCAAAGTGGGAGGGGACCATTGTGTTGGATATGCATTGTTTTGCCAATATGGTGGAGAGTAGGGAAAATTTGACCAATTAGTTTGGCTTGTTTGATTTGGCCATGGTGATGAAGGAAATGGTTGTTGAGACCAGTTTGGAAAGGGTGGCTGATTTTGCCACATTGTATTATATTGCTAAGCATGATATTGTAAAGTTTGGAAATAAGACGATGGATCGGAGGGCACACCTGGTTGTCGTGGCCGCCATTGACAGTGCTGATTGAGTAGGTACACTGGTTCTGATTCTTCCTCCGCTTCTTTATACACTACTTTCAAACCTGGGAGTGAGGGGAAATTCTCTGTGGAGTGATCTTTTGTACAAATAGCGCAGACTTGAACTGCATCTAGTGAGCACTCTTTATGGTTGTGTTTCTTTCTGCATCTAGGGCAGAATATTGCCATATTTTGCTCTGCTTCTACTTGTTTCTGTTTAGCTTGCATAATATCGAGCTTCTTTGTCAGAGTCCCCAATATATTATTTTTGAAATTCTCCAGTAAATTCTTGATTTCTACGTGGGTTACTCCTCCACCAGAGATCTTGTTGTCCCTTGTGAGCATGTCGCATTCTGCTGGTTTTAGCCTTGTACTGCCTCGTGAACTCCTGATGCACAAATCAATAATGTCAGCAAAATTTTCTTGATAGATGTCACATTTTCCCATAATATTTAGTGTTTCAACCCATTGTTCCTTCATCACTTTAATTAATGTCGTTTTTAACACATTTTCAGGTAAGGGTAATGATGCATAAGGTGATCTCTGAAGATTATTTTGAAATCGTTCAACATACTCTTTTAGTGTCTCATTAGGTCTGGCTACCATCTGAAATATTTCATCCTTTAATTCTCTAGACCTACAATAATCTTGATATTTCTTTGGAAAAGCACCTTTCATCTGATCCCAATCATTTATAACACCTCCACCTAACCCCATAAACCATCATAAAGCTGCTCCTTTTAATGTGGAGGGAAATAATTTTCACTTTTGGGGATCGGTGGTATAGTCATACCCCCAGCATAGTCCATCGAATTCAAACAAAAATGCATCTAGATCTTCTGATGTTAGGCCATGGAATGTAGGAATATGCTGGAGAGGAATGGCCTTCATAGGTGCATTAACTACAGTATCTACAATGGGATATTGGAGTGTGGAGGTTTGAGGTGTTTGCTGGTTCTAGGCCATTTGGTCAAATATGTGCCAATATCCTTCTGGGATTTCTAGGGAGGTATCCCTAGGCTGGCTAGAAGGAGCAGGAATGACCTTAACAACACTTCCTTTGTCTGTTATGATGAGAGTTCCTTACCAAACTAATATTTCGGGGGATCTTAGCTTTTTCAGGTTCTTCAGCTTTGTTTTGGATGATTTTGACAACACTTCCCTTATTTGGGCTGCTTAGTGGCTGAACTATTCCAAGAGGAGATCTTGGTTCTTTTGTTTCCCCTATTTCTCCTCCTCCTTCGTAGAGATTACTAAGGTTCCCTTCTTGTAATGATTTTGGGCTATAATTCTCAATTTCTTCAAAATCTTGCTCCTCTATTAGGCTATGCACCTCAGCAAAAGATGGTGATTCTATGGCCCGAAGGGAGCTAGTAGGTTGTCTAGAAGCAACTTTTCTAGGACCTACTGATGGCTGAGATTCTGCTTTTTTAATGATATCATCTATAAAGGTCGATCAACCAAGGGTCACCGGACCCTTAGCTTTATCAGGTTTGGGTAGTGGTTTTGGATCCTTTTCAGGCTTTTTTTGCTTACTCATGCACACAAATAAAATACTTATTTCTAGCCAAAATAATCAACAAATATGCAGGAAAGCTGGCGGGGGAGCAAGGTTTTTACATGCTCCGTACGCAAGTTCTTACCTTCCGTTTTTAAAATCCAAATCTCTCCTAGCAGGTACTTACACTACTCTCTTTTCAAAAGAAACAAATGGCTACACCCTCCCTGGCAACGACACCAAAATTTTGAGTGATAAAAAGGTGTCTTTTAACCCCTATTTATCCTACATTAATTATCAATCCAGGTACGATTTTTTATCTCAAGAGTGTACTTAGTCTGAGGCGGTCACTTGTTCACGAGTAATGTGTGCAGTATAGTGCTTACAAAAGTAAATAAATGTTGGAAACAAAATCTAACTGTAATGGCAAGAAACTTAAATACTCTGTAACTAATCGTTTATGCAGCAACCATCAGTCGTGGATTCAGTAATGATAACTCTTTCCCCTGTAAACTGATGTAAAGGAAAATCAATCACAGACAAGACCTCCAATCTGAGAACTTAGACAGCAGTAGTCAATGTTCATTATAGTTGTAGATATTTCTATCCACACTAAAGCAAATACTAGAAATAACAATTCGATTAACAGAAAAGGGACAACAACTAAATCTATTGAAAAGTTCCAACAACAAAGCTTGATCTACATAAATGAATTGAGCAACAATCTTAACCGAAATGAATTGAACAGCAATATTTAACTAATAAAGGAATTGAACCGCAATCTAAGAAAGGAACAGCAAACCAAATTAAGTGTAACCACACAATTAATATAGAGTAATTGAATCAGTAATCTTATTCTAGCATAATGTACAATAACCACAGGTATAAAGGAACGACAATTGCAATTATAATTGAATGGCAGTTAAATGAACAACAATTGCAATTGTAAGTGAACCGTAGTTAAATGAATAGCAATTGCAACTATAAATGAACAACATTCACAACTTTAAATGAACAGCAGAATCCAAATTAGACAATGCAATATTGTTTCAGAATGAACAACATGACATTTTAATTTGTGATACAAGAAGCAAGTGGATCCACTAGGGCTGAGCCCTTAGCCACCATGGAAGCACTGCTGCATTTACTCCAAGATCAGATAATGGAACAGCAACTGAGTTATATATTAATCATAAATGGCAAAGTTACAACTATCACTCTTCAAAGAGAGTCGATGATCAAAGTTGAGATTACAACAGTAAGTTCTACAAATTGATAATAATGTCTGCCCCCTGGTCTACCAGCACTGTCCCTTTTTACAATGGCCAAGCGAAAGTATCAAGAATATCGATATGTCTTGAAGCAGCGATCCCTCAGGATCAAAGGATCCTGAGGGATTCTCTTTATATTTGATCTCCAGTTTATTGTTTTGTCCTCTTGCGCCGATGCCACATTTTCTCTTCCTTTTCCTGGACCATGTGCTCCAATCTTGATCTCATCGTCTGGATACGGCTTCCTGTCAAAGGGACAATAGTTGTTTCTGCTTTGTCTTTTCCTCTTGAATAGTGATTTTCTATTTCCTTCATTTTCTATATAGAAAAATACAATAATTAGTTATTTTGTATCAATCACAAATATCCTTAATTCTATTATAATTCTTTAACATATTATCATCTTAGAATGTAAAGGAGTTATGATTCAAAGGAAAAGATAAAGAAATAAATGGTAAATACATACCTTTTCCAACGCTCAATAATGATTGTCTTGATATTTGGAATGTGACACTGACGTGTGTGAGAAAGCTGCAGGGAAACATGCTTGTTATTAGTGTGACAAGGTAATAATTGATGTGCTTACATAACTAACAGTTGGGTGAGGTGACAGTACTAGTAAGCCTCGATTGCAACAAGGTCAAATGGTAAAAGAAAGGAACTGGAAAAGAATTCTTTTGGCTATGTTTGGAAAACTCTAATTCCAAAGAAATGAGTGCTTTGCTTACAGGAAGTCTTCTTAAACTTGATTTTGTTTGACATTATGTGGATATGTGTTAGATTCATGAACATGTACTTGATAAGTATATTAGCTAATCTCTAGTTATAGGTGGATATGTCAAGATAATTGGAGTCCCTTGAGACATGGTATAGATGTGATCAAATACAAGCGTACTTGGCACAACAAGATAAGGTAACTGGTGTATGGGTGTGTTTATGTATGCACTGACATTATGTGTTTATGCCAGTATAATATAGGGAGTTGCATGGCAAGAGAGATTGCCATGAATCTTGAAGAAGGCTCAGGTTGAGTTTTCCTTGGGAACCTGTTGATGGTGTTGGACCCGCCAACATGTCAAAGGGATCTCCCCTATAAGAAGTCCCAATTAAACCTCAGACCATTTGGTGTAGGAGTCCTAGTAGTGGGGCGTAAGGTAATTCCTTGACCGCGATGTCACACATAGGCAAGTAAGATAGCTTTGTTAGTAGAAAGGGTGTGACTGATGCAATGAGTCAAGGAATGAGTATGAGAGGTTCCAAGACTTCAAAGGGGGGAGGAAGGTGAAGGTGATTTCCAGGTTGAAAGGGATTAGTCCCAACCCTGCTTGGAACACACCACACAAAGGACATGCACAGCTTCTGGCAGAGCAGTCGACATGGATGCGACAGTCCCAACATACAAGGTAATATAACTTGAACAACACTCACGGATCAATCTTAGATGAGTGTGATGGTTGATATAACAAGGTTCAGAGAAATTTTTATCTGATGTCTGACAGAGCAGTCGACATGGATGGTGACAACATTAACAACATATGCAACGCATTAACAACAAGATTCATATAATTGCATGTGAATCAGTTCATACACAAGTACATAAGTTAAACAACATATATCATTAAGGCAACCGGAGCAGTTCAACTACAATAAAAACATATGCATGAAAATGTGTTGGCTTTTATTATATAAAGAAGTGTAAGTCACAATCATACAATACACCATGTAAACCTACTAGCCCTATCAGTAGAACGTTACAGCCACATCCGCCTGCACCTCCAAAAAGATGTACTATCTTCGTGCAGTGGAAAATCCAAGGTGCATTACAATATTGTCCAAGCCTTCTTCAAGATAATCTTATTAGAAGCTTGGCTAACCAAAAGCCTATACAATGAGTTATGAGGGACTATTTATAGCAAAGGGCGGGGTGACCCTTAACATTCCCCTTTGTGATCATTCAACTACCCTCATGACTCTTCACCTACTCTATGACTGTTACATTCACTCTTGAGACTTGACTTACTCTTGACATGACTCAACAATACAAAGCACATGTACCCATGTGAACAATGGCTTGAACAAGCCAAACTAGACACCACTATGACTTAGACAACTATAGAAGTCCAACTATTCGACATCCTCATGCTGATCAATAATAAGATATTGGTGCCAAGATTTGTAGTCTCTAATAGTGTTTGTGTGATCCGATGTGACATTCGTCTGGAACCTAAACCTTGCCTCCATGGCCTACGGGTACACTGCTTGGGCTCCTCTGTCCAACTCATCTGAAAGAATGTGAAACAATGTCCTTAATGTGGTCGGACCAGCAACATACTTGTGCCTAATGTCTGCACTGATATGCAAGTCTGGACTGGTGGCGACGTGCATCAACTTGTCGAAGTACAAATCAAGCTCATGTTGGACCTGCTTTGTGGTATTCACTTGGGTGAGTGTCCCAAGTGATGGAATTGCATATGTGCACAATAACCACCATGCTCTTGAATACTTGTGCATGGGAAGCCTGTATGCCAATGATGAATTGTGGTAGCTCTTAATAGTTCCAGATCTGACTTCAGATACATGCTTGCAGCTCAACCACATTGGCCTTCATCATCTTGGGAAAATGAAGTGGGGCTCCTTTATACTTCATCGTCCATGCTCGCATGTTATCAACAACATCATGTATGTTCTTCAATATGCGATCTCTTCTCACACATGGATGCTGCAATCCATGAAGGTGAATGACTACTTGATTCACGGTATTGAACTTGGAGTGTAATGACTGCATAGCCGTGTCCATGGACAACACTTCCTCCAGTATTACCTTCTTCAATTCAGCTCAGGCAGACATTGTCACCAAGTCTCCTCCCTGCTTGGCCACCTGTAATTCTTTTGCCATTCGCTCATTCTCAGCTATGAGGAAGCGAACAATAGAGCTAGTGGCTTCAGCATACACTCTAGTTACATCGGCCAAAGTAGCTGGGTCCTTGTGCACATCAGTCATGATCACTTGTTCTTGAAATTTCTCAGAGGATGTTTGGTCCTTTGAAGTTGGTACTCTGTCAGGGTTCACAACTCTATGTTGAGATTCATCAAAAGGAGATATTGTGCATCTTTGCTTCCGGTTGGTCACCAAGGATCTCAGTGCATCCTTGGTCATTTGAGACTTGATCATCATCTGGATGCATTGCAATAGGTGATTCAACCTCTCTATGGTGAGGCATGAGGTCAATGTCCTGTTCCAATTCCGGCTGCTCCATGTCTACATCCAACTATTCGAAAGCCTGTTCTATCTCATGTGTAAAGTCTTTCCCCTATAAGGGCTCACCCTGTTCACTAATGCCAGTTGTTCAAAAGAATAAACTACTTGTATCGGTGATGCTTCATTTGTCTGCACGTGATGCACCCTCTGCTGAATCTACTTCTGTTGCACTTCCTTCTTTTGTTGGCGTAGCTCTTGTTCTTTCCGGATTTGCTCCCTCAGCTCATGCAACTCCTTCTCTATTTCTTCCATTCTCTTCTTATCTCTCTGCCTTCACGTGATTCAATTTTTGTGCTACTGCCTCTTATGTTGAATAGCCATAGCTACTTATTCTACAAGTGGATCTGCTCAAAACTTGCAGCTTTGTTCCTCCTCCATGTGGTCAACAATATTTCTCTTCCCTTTGTTGCGTGTAGGTATGCTTGCATCTGTTGTTGTTGCTACTACTGGTGTTTTCTGTGGTTCTGGAAACTGACCTATTCATTGGGTCTAGAATGATGGTAACAATACCTCCATGGGTCTTCCTCGGCCCAATGAAATTCCCATGGATCCAATTGAATTGAACTATCATGTAGTGATCCTTGACAATGCAATGTGGGTCATACGGGTTGAAGCTTCGAAGGTCGAACAGGTACTTCTTCATTTGTTCAGCTTCGATATTCGCTTGCTTGATGCTCTTGATCTCATATAAACTAATCCACAACGGAAGAATGGGCCAAGGTGCCTTCTTCTTCAGTTGCAGCCTAGTTGTTAATCTTGCTGAGCTATGATACGCTACTTCCTGCATGACCAACGCGTCCAAAGCAAACTTTGGCAAAACATGCGGAGGCTTCTTCGCATTGAATACTTGGATGAACGTGTTTCCCGGTGAGGCATATCAATCTGCAATGCCTAACAATTCCTTCATCGCTTCTTCTAACATGCAAGGTGGATCCTGTTCAAATATCAACCAATACATTGGGGCGACAAGATGGTTGGATAGTCGTTTGATCATTCCTCTAAAGTTGCACTCGGAGAATATCTTGAAATACGTGTTCACAATAGTCTTCGCTAGTGACCATGCCCACTCTAAGCCCGGGAACTCATGTCGGGCACAGACTGCATCTAGAATGTAGGCGGACATTTAAATCTCTGCATGCATGCCTTCGGGTGACTGTCAAGCCTTCGTGACTTTCTCCTTGAGCTGATGAGCCAGTATCCCAGACCAGTTGCATGGTATTCCTTCTCTAGCTAGTTGGTCTAGCACAACCACACAACTCTGAGGGAAGGTCTCAGTGCTTGCTTGGCCACTCAGTCGAGATGTGAATATGACCAAGTATTGGTATGCCTTTCTCAATATCTTCATCTTATAGATCCGGTTAAGGGTTATCTTGAAACGAGCTGGCTCCTTTACCCAATCCTTGAAAATATCTCTAGAGTGGCCTTTGTTTTTGGGAAAGCTGAACGGAGGGGTCATGACAGTCATGGGCTCGTCCATGTGATACATCTCACCGTAGTATCATGCCTAGAAGGTTTCAATCTTCTTCCCACTGACACTACTCAAGGTCATTGTTTCGGGGTCAGTGTGGGGGACGATCCAGTGAATCACATCCACGCATGGGAATTCGGGGTATCTGCATGCAATCCGGTACAGGCGAGACTTACGAATGTTCACGTACACCTGACGGTCTTCAAGGTATTCCCCAAAAGCACCTATGAATGTTTCATTCACCTCTTTCCACTTCAATTTGATATCCTTGTCTAGATACAACTTCATATCTTCATAGATCAGCATGCTAGAGTAAACTTGTTCAATTGTTGTTCCAACTGCAACACCATCAATGCCTTGGGATCCTATTCTCTTGGAATCCATTGAGAAAGATGAACACCTGAAAGATCTAGAAACAAGCAGCATGCATGGCAAGAAATATGTCAGTGAAAACAAAACAAATCGGGGAAGGTCACAACACATACCTGGGAACTAATGAGAAAGATTGTGCAAATTTTACTGGGAGGCTGAGTGACTAGCTACCAGAACTGCACAAAAGCTAGTCTAGATTGACTAGGGGGCTGAATTGGTTGTTGGATCTACAAAATGCGCAATTCAATTGGGCAGTTGGCAGTTGGGTTTGTGCAATGCACGATTCCAGTTGGGACAGACTGCTGGCCCTGGGACAGTTTTGTGCAAATTTTTGGGCCAAGCAGCCTGACCTCCAAAAATGCACAATTCAGTCTAGGAGTTTAGTGTCAGGCCAGGTTGTGCAAATCTAGGGAGGAAGGTGAGCCTTCCTTCTCCAACTTGTGCAATGAAGCCTTGGTGAATGCAGGGAATGAGTCAAGGTTGGCCTGACTCGTTGACAAGCAACTGAAAGCAAGTAAGTTGATGAAATGCATGGTGACACTAAGTGATAGCAGAACTGATAAACAATGCATGCAAAACATGAATGGAATATTGTGCAAAAATATCAATATTCATGTGGGTGAGGTTATTTGCCGGTTGGGCAAACTTTCATGCAAAACAGTTTCATGCATGTGACAACAGTGAGATAGCAATGAAAATCAAAACAAAGTTAGGACAAGCTAGAATATATGTAAACAATAGCAAGCATTCAAAGAAAACAAACAAACAACACTCGCACAAGCGAATACACAAAAAGCGACAGAAATGTTGAAAAAGACAAGTTGAGGCCACTTACCCGTGAATAGCTAAGCTAGATGTGTCGAAGAGTCCTAGATGTGATGTGGGATGTTAGAGCTCCAAGATCGATGTGAATGAGTGAGCTCTCATGCGTCAAATATATAAGTTTGGTCTCAAGACGCGCATGCCACAAATCTAGGAAAAAGTGACACTTGGAGGGAAACTTTTAAAACAACTTTGCATGTAACCCTCGACTGCTAAAAATGGATCTGTAAATCATGGGATACATTTTTCATGTTTCCTCTTGTTATTCTGGGAAGATCAAGTCATGCATGCATGCAAGTCAAGTTTCCTCGGTCCTGGGTGGAACTGGTCAAATGAACTGTCCATGCATGCCAGTGGTCAACTGCTTGGGAAAAATGTGCATTCCTGACTGTAATTTGGCCTAAATTCCCAAGGGGATCGTGCAATTTCTAGGCCCAGCAGTTGACTGTTGTCGATATTTGCGCAAATCTGGGGCTGAATTGCCTGTTGGTGGAAAAAATTGTGCAATCCCTACGGGAGGGTTGGCTGGCAGGATTACGCAATCCCAGAGACCAACAGGTTGTCTGATCCACATTTAAACAGGAACGCAACAATTTATAGATATAACCATAAATAAAAAGATGCAGTATAAATAACACTTCATTTCATTAATATCAAATACTGAAATATGCTTACAAACAGAATTGAAATAAGACTAGCTCGAAAGATGGTAGCTTATCTCTGAGAAGAGATGTGGCAGATACATGCCTATGAACTGTGTTACAATGAGGCTCAAGGGAATTTTTATTATTGAACAATAAGAGAAAACCCTAAACAACCAAAACCCTAACCCGAGGAGATGTAACACCAAGAATTTATGGGCCTCGTTGGGGTGAGTTGACAGCCAACTTCCCGATGTCGCGACTTGGTCATATTATCTCCATTTGACGTGCATGATAACCCATTGAAAAGATCTATCCAAGGACTATGACAAAAAATATGATTTTAGTTAGAAAATCACTGTCGGTAGATTACCAAAAAACATCGTTTAGGGCCTCAAAACAACTCAGGAAGTTTAGGACCCGAAAAACTGCTAAAAATAGTAAACTATGCTACAATTAAGGAAACTAAAAAACTAAAAGAAACAATGGTGGGGGTCCAAGTGGAATTGGTGGGTGGCCACCAATATCCAACTGGATCATTCCTCCCCCCTTAGGAAGCAATGGTCCCCATTGCATTGAGTTGCTCCATGAGATGAGGAAACTTCTGTTGAACTTCGTCCTTGGTGAGCCACTTGCCCTGGTGAAGGAGTCGGCCTGCTTTGAAAACTTAATACATTTGGATCTTCTGAAGGTGAGTGTTCTTGATTTGCATTTCCATGATCCGATCAGTTGTGGTTTGCTCCATGCAATCTGAATTTAACTCTGTAGGTGTGAGTTGTTCTGCAATGTCTGATGTGTCCAACAATGGTGGGAAGTATGGCCAAAGGCGGTCCACATTGAACATTGGGTGTAGACCAAGAAATGGGGGAATGCTAAGCTCAAATTCATTGGCACCCATAGCCTTGGTAATGGTGTAAGGACCATATCAGAGTGGTCTGAGTTTACGATAGGCTCCGTTAAGGCATTCCTTGTGCAAATGCAACCAGACTTTGTCGCCCACCCAAAACTTGTGTGGCACCGAATGTTGATCATGTCATTGCTTGTACCTGGATTTTGATATCTCCATAATTTCATAGACCTACTAACATATATTTTGGATGTGCTCAAGGAATTTTTTCGCCTTATCGGCTTCCGAATGGAGATGAGTCGAATCTGCCTGAGTAGCTACAAATGGTATGGCCACATCAATGTGACATAATGGCTGGAATCCCAAGCCCACCTGAAAGGGATGTGGCCTATCGAGCTGTGGAGAGTCTGGTTATAACTGTGCTAGACATAGGGAAGGCTCTCATCCCCTGTGCATGGATGCTTTGAGTTGTACATGCGTAGAATGTGTACGATCATATTGTTGACAACCTCTGTCTGGCCATCAGTTTAGGGATGGAAAGTCGTGCACTTAGTGAGCTCGGTGTCCAACATCGACCAGAGATTGGACCAAAATGTACTGATCAACCTGTTGTCCCGATCTAAGATGATATACTATGGGCTCCCAAAGTGTACCCACACTTGTTCAAAGAAGAGTTTAGTAGTGGCATCTGTTGTGATATTCTTCTTGCAGGCCGCCAGAATAACCATCTTCGAGAATTTGTCGACGACCACGAAAACAAAGTCGTTTCCATGCTTAGTAGAAGGAAGTCCCGACATGTAATCTGTGGAGATGGATTCCCAAGGTCGACTAGGGGTAGGTAGCGAAGTATAGAGGCCTTGCTTCTTCATGGTCGGTTTGGCAATGGCACAGGCGGTGCAGAATCTAATGTACTTCCCGACATCCTGTCGAAGATTTGGCCAGTAGAAATTACTTCTGCAATACTGCCACTATTTTCTTGACCCTGAAATGCCCAGCAGCCCAACTGTAGTGTGATTCCCAAATCATCTTGGCTCACTCGCTTGAAGGAATACAAAGGTGTCCTAGGTGGCATACCAGGGAATCCTAGAGGTAAAAATCTAGAACTTTTTGACCCTCCAAGAGCATCTGTATGTGTGGCCGAACTCTGGATCACTTTTGCAGAGAAGTGGCCAATCAGAAGTCTCGTGCCCACAACAGTTGAGCATTGTGGTTAACGCCCTGATCAGTGGTCGTCTAAGGTAGTCTATAACATTATTGGTGCTACCCTTCTTATACTTGATATTCAAATGGAACTGCAGCAGGTATGTGGACCACTTTTGATGGCGCTCATTCTGCAACTTCCCTTGCATATGTATGAACTGCAGGGGTCAATGGTCTGTGTGGATGATCGCTTCCTTCCCCAAAATGTAATGCTTCCATTATCGACAAGCCTAGACAATGGAATACATCTCTTTGTCATAAGTGGGATACTCCCGGACTATGTCTGAAAGTTTCTCTCTGTGATATGCCACTAGATGCCCCTATTGAGTAAGGACTACCCCAATAGCATAGTCAGATGCATCTATCTCGATCTCAAATGGATATTGCAAGTCTAGTAAAGTGAGCATTGGTGTAGAGAAGAGGCAATGTTTCAACTCTACGAATGCCTTTTGTTGAGATTCAAACCAAAATAATTTTGCTTTCGCTCCTCCCTTGGTGACTTGACTCAAGGGCCAACTGATATGAGAGAATCCCAACACGACCCTGTGCTAGAAATTGGCAAGACCCAGAAAGCTACGAAGCACCGTCAAAGTGGTTGGGGCTGGCCAATCCTGAATGACTTGGATCTTGGCTGGATCCACATGCACCCCTCATCATCAATAATGTATCCTATATATTGAACCTGGTTCATGCCGAAAGTGAATTTCTCCAAATTGGCACATGGCTTGTGTTGTCACAGTGTTTGGAGAACCTGTGAATGTGGTGGAGGTGCTCTTCCCAACTGTAGCTAAAGACCAGGATGTCATCCAAGTATACCACTACAAATGAGTTGGTGAATAGCTGCAAGATGTCATCCATTAGCCTCATGAAGGTTGCAGGAGCATTCATCAACCCAAAAGGCATAACTAACCATTCGAAAAGGCCCTCCTTGGCTTTGAAGGGAGTCTTCCACACATCGGAGGGTTCTATTGGTACCTGGTGATATCCGGACTTCAAGTCGATCTTGCTGAAATATTTTCCCCATTCAGTTGGTCCATAAGGTCATCAATCTGTGGGATCGAGTACCTATTCCAAACAGTGATCTTGTTCAGCACCCAGTAGTCAATATAGAGTCTCCAAGTCCCATCCTTCTTCTGTACCAACACGATCGGTCTCCCATAGGGCGATGAACTCGAATGGATGTGACCTTTCTGCAGCAGCTCCTGAATCTACTTCTTGATTCTATCATTCTCCAGAATAAAGCATAGATAGATTGGTCCATTGGGCAGTGGCGCACATGGGGTCAAATCTATGGAGTGTTTGACCTGACAGTGGAGAGGCACCCCTGTGGGGGAGGTGAAGATGTCCTCGTACTCCTCCACAACCTTGTCCATATGTTGTTGTCATGCAAAGGGGCCCTGTCTGGAGGTCATGGCCACCATCTTCTTCTTTCCCTAAGGGCTTATCATCAGGAAAACAAATTTCCCAGTTTTGGAAATGAGCTTACTACATTTTTTTGCGGTAACCAAAGAGATGGCGGAAGGTAGTACTGTTGGCTAACGCGAAGATCTCGTCGTTGGTGAAGCCACCCGATGGTTTACAGTTTTGGATGTGTTGTGGTTAGTAAGCCCATCTGCTTCACGACCTCTGCTGAAATGAGGTTCTTTTGTCTCTTGCTGTCAACAATGAACTATAGCGGGGTACCCTTTACCCACATCTGGGAGTGGAAGAGGCACTCCTCCTCCTCTGGATCTTCAGGTTCCTCCTTCTGGATCTTTATGGTGGCAACGGTGGCATTGGGCTTCGTATCGATAATTTGCTTCCCTTTGTCATTCCCCTTGTGTGGTGAAGTAAAATTATGAGTGCAGACACAAACAATTCCTCTAGCCCGATAACGAGTCTAGCCACAACTGATACATTATATGGAATATTTCCTTAGGTTAGAACCAATTATGAGGGCCTACCTCTTAATAGGCTTATCCTATTTGAAGATGTCCTTGCTTGCTCGCTCCAGCTATCTCTCACTTCCTTCTTCAAACACCTGAAACAAGTAAACAACAACCGTGATAATAGACAAATTTTAATTCAACCTACTTAACAAGTCAAGAAACATTAAGCCATGAACATGTAAGATGAAACATCATGTAGGAAATCAATTGATAGTTGCATATATATTGAATCAAGAAGAGATTACAACTATTTTCTTGACGTTGTTGTTCTCCTCCGACAAAACCAGGTTACCACACACTTCTGCTAGCATTCCATGATGGCCTCAACAATAATAGTTTTAAGGCTCTTCCCTTTAGGCTTCACACTCAACCAAATTCAAACTTCTCCCTCACACAACTAGAGAGCTACAACTATGAATAGCTTGTTGTTTACTCCAAACTTAATTAGCACTAGCACACCAACATTAACACTTCAACACTAACACTAGCTTGTGCTTGGGAAAAAGGGAGGTTTATATAGCATGAATGGATGGGAGAGGGATCTTCTTCTCATGGGATAATGTCTTATCTCTTGAGGTAGTTCTATCATTATAGGGGAAAGAAGCCCAAACTGACATCCTCGACCCCATCCGGCCAAACCATTTACCAGACTTTTGTTACAAAGCTTCTAGAGTTGGAACCTTCGGCTATTTATTTAAAAACTTTCCATAAGAGGACTGGCATGATTGGAACAAATATCAGTCGCTCCAGTTGGCACTAGGGATAGTGTTAATCCCTACATATCGGTGCGAGGAGGATAAGGACCATTAGCGCTAGTCATGTAAACTGGGGAAAACAGAAGATTTTGGGGAAATGGTGCAAAAGGAAATTATTCTACTCATGAAGAGGGACACAATGGGAGTTTCTTCATGAAGAGAAAGCATGTAGGGTTCACTGTAGAGGTCCTCCAGGATCAAGGAACAGGGAGTACAGTGACAGTGACAAAATTTTGTGTAAAAGATGCCCCCTAAAGCATCAAGGCCGAACTAGAGTGAGGGATGAAATGCTTTATGAATTAGTACAGGGAACTGTGGTCTGTCATCAGAAAACCTGCAAGCAAGTACAGATACATATACATAACTAAAAACTTTGTCAAATGATACATGAATCACGATATGGATGCGTCCATCCAGAGAATGATCATGTGGATCCAGGCATGGGGGCATCCATCTGTCAAAGAGGATCATAATGAAAACAAGGTATGGGCACAACCATCCAATAATGAGAAGGATCACATATGATAACTCATGGTATGGTTGCAACCATCCATCTAAAAGAGACATGTATATCAACATAACCATGTCACATCACTACGCAACTTGGACTTTTGTGATCTGAGTCCAGGGTCTTGCACTCCAACACAACCCGATCAAAGTACAAATTCTAACGTGTGAGTAGATGTGTCGATGTTGAACATGCTAGAAAGTCACTTGATTACCATTGAATGATGTAAACTATTAACAAGTGTGAGAGAAACCACCAATAATGACAATGGTCCCCAAGGTACTATCAACACAATCCATGGAATGTGAATAGAGGAACTGAAGTCAAACATCCGTGAAATCACTTGATCGAAAGCCAATTATGTGAACTTATCATTGAGTACAAAGAACTTGCCATTAGGGCATGCAAGCTCTAAGGTACTAGAAGGGAGTCTCTCAGTCAACTTCTTATATAATGAGTTGAAGTTGATAGGAAGCGACCATGTCGAAGGAGGGCCATAATGTATCCCACATCATCGACATGAGACAAAAGGATACAAAATGATTTTGGATGATATAGAGAATCAGGGGTAAGTGTAACTGTAGAAGGACAACTCTTGAACATATCGGTGACACAACTGGAAGTTTGATAGCTTTTGGATCCATAGGATCGGTGGTCATGATGACATGGCGGAGATAAAATGGAAGGCAAAAATGAACGTCCCAACCCAGGAAATTCAATGATAAAAAGGAGGATATCCCAACCCGACATGAAGCAGAAAGTGTCATGTTCAAGAATGAGCTTCCGACACAAGTGATTAGATTTCCAAATTTTCCCCCACCATTTTTGGCAGGTACCACAATTATTTTTAATCACAAGCTTGAAGGGGATAGCATATGCTCACACTATAATTCCATCCTTTTAACGAATCTGACCCAATAAGTTTAACAAGCCCTAGGAAGGAGAATCTCATGTTCGTCATGGTGACGAATCCCATGTCATTTAACATTTTAACGAGTCTGACAAAGGTGTAACTCAACAACTTTTTCATACTTAGGGAGTTTGAAAAAGACATGGAAAATAAAATTCCACATGCTCCCTTTTTGTACATTTGTGTCTCTCGAACCCAAAAAGGTAGAAAACGATACTTGAGAGAA
>APFE030502403.1:30864-44721 GCA_000404065.3 Pinus taeda
CCCCCCCAAAAAAAAAAAAGAAAAAGATTTTTGAATATCGACCAACCCTTTAGAAAAAACATGAAACTGGCCCAAATCTAAAGGAGAACAAGAAGTATGAATAGAGGACTTCAAACCCCTTCCTTGAGACAGACTATTGGGATAGACATACTTTTATAGAGGATCAACATAGTGGTTCAAGGCATTATTAGGAGAATTCATACCTTTGCATGATTCACTCAAAGCAAACACCAAGGAATAATCCTACTTTAGAGGTTGAGCATTAGTTGAACATCCTTACTATTAAGTATCTAGAATTGGAACCTCATCACCTATTTGTTCTTTCACTACTTCATAATTCAAAGGAATTTGAATCTCTAAGATTACATCCTTCCTCTTCCGGACATTCTTCTTAGTTGGGTTTCCAATAATTGTAATGAGGACTATAATCTTTCTATAAATGACTAACCTCATGACACGTTTGATAACAAAATAACACTTCCCAGTAGTCTAGAAGTTGAACCATTATCAAATTACTCAAGTTCATCAGGTGAACCATCTCCAATATCTTCTTCAACCATTACCAGAGCCACTTTCTTATCAACCATGGACAAAAGATTCCCATTTACCACATTGAAATGCACAATATAACTCCCAGTTGCACTTAAAACTTCATGACTCGACAACTCAAGCAAAAATCTTGGAAAAAGAGCTAGGATGTGTTAAATATGCATCGTTTATTTGTGATCAAACCCTGACTTCCAACTTGCTAACACTAAAATTGAGGTGCACCATAGCTAGTCTTGATTAATAATTAGTGCAACATCATCCACTTTATTGAATTCAAAACAAATGTATTCTTTGACCAATAAGTGGAATTAAGGGATATAACACAGGATTTCCACCATCCCTCATCCAACCAAGGTTTTAATCATTAATCCTTCAACCATGTCCATCTCAACATCTAACCCAAGTAACATTTTTACCATATCTTTTTTTCACCTAATGCAATTCATACTAATTTTAGTTTTGGATCCTATCTACCTTGGATCCAGCTCTAAAACAATAGTGATAGCTTCTAGAGTAGAGTTCGAACCAAATCCCTTTTTTCTCAAAACCTTTGTTAGCCAAGGAGGTGATCGAGGAATTTCCCTAACCTAAGATACTTTGAGTGGGCAGTAAAGAGCCCATCTACTTTGGTACCTTCAACATACAATCCAAATATTTTAGTGCACCTTGATCCACTATTGTATTATGATCATAAAAAATATAGATATATATAGGAAGGTGTAGACCCTCCTTAAAACAATAAGTGACTCTCCAAATCTGTAATAGCTCATCTTTCATCTAGAGGATAGGTGATGGGTTGATGTGATCATTTTCTCCAAAGTCTAACGGTTACAAGTTGGGATCCATGACCTTGGATAACTAAGAAAGCCGTCAAGGAAGAGTGTAAGCCATTGGATGTTACCACGATCCTAACATCAAAATTGCTTCACCTTCATATGCTCCATATTGCAAACCCTCCACTCTTGATCCACCAAATTCCGTCAAAGTAAAATGCACTTAGTATATAAAGGTATCTAATTAGTATAACTCTTGACTTATTTATCTGAAGTTTTGATATACAACATCTAAGATCCCAACTCGCCTAATAGATACGAAATGTAGATTCATTGTTAAAGTAATTTTCACCGCTCTTAATAGTTCCTTTACATCACTAAGAAGTCCCTCTTATTGTGAAGGAGACTCTAGAACAACTATTGCATCCATCCATCCATCCATCTATCTATGTTATATCCATATATAACAATTGATATAATAGTGCACTTAGCTCAACATATATTATATATAACGAGTGGAAAAAAGAAGAAGGAATAAAGTAGGTAGGAGGAACTGTTATTTGTTTTTACCCATTTTCCCATGTAGGATTTCATCTTGACTTGCCTAATGAATGGATTTGCTTGCATACTTGATGGATGAATGAGAGGGCTTGCATTGGTATGCATAAATTCATGAGGAAGCCATTGAGATTGCATCGAGAAAATAGTTACATAATTATACCCTATGTGAATTGTGATGTATATAGAATATAATTTCCCTTGTAAATCATGGAGATTGATGGATAGTGCCCAAATCAACGTATTCTCTTCAAACTTACAATTTGTAGGTAGAGTGTTTCACATAATTATGAAGTTTTTTTGTTATGGACAAAATACATAAAAAGCCAAAGGTACACACCATGTACACCAATGTGAGTGTGGAGCACAACTCCAAGATGGATAAGAAATATAAGTTACATAATAACTCCTCAAATAAGAGGAGAGCCTCCATGTCAAATATACTGCTATTATCCCCAAGGCTAGAGTAATAAAAGGCCAAGCAAGATAATAGAGGATACTAAGATCTTGAAAATAAGATAGATGTAATGGGTTGGTAGAATAAAGAAAAACCATCACATGTGAAACCACATGGACACCCTCATTTCCAAGAAAGTTTTGAAGTAAGGAAGAAGATTAATATCAACATTCTCAAGGAAGAAGATAAAATGCTCATATTCAATAGGACATTATTAGAGAGCATCAATTACTAAAAATTGGAGAAATTACAACAATAATACATAAAATCAAAGAAAAGAAAATTATGCAACAATCAACAATCAAGGATTAAGAGTGAAAATAAATGAGTTTGGATGGATTTATCCTTTTTCAATGCACTAATATTTCTCAAGGTTGTGAACATCGTAACACCTCATGTCCTCAACCTTATCTAATCATTGACAACCTTATCTATTAGAAGAATATTTTCCTTGCTTAAACTTTCAGGACAAAGCATTTTTAAGAGGGGAAGACTTGTAACATACTCGAAGTATATGGTATTGATCACGGAGAAGAGACTAAACAAGAGCAAGCTTGCAAAAGCCCCTGCTACAAATTGGTATCAGAGCCAGTAACATCTAGTTCATTGCGGTTAGTACTCATTCTATAAGTCTATAAATGGATAATTCTAGAAGATCGGTATCTTTCAGAGAGCTTGAAGATGAAGAACAAGTTGAAGAAAACCCATTAAGAGATATGTTTGCATCATCGTCTAAAAGGGTTATAAATTCTACGGAACTTGAATATTTTGAAAGTCACCCTACACCTAAGTGGTGTTTGCCTAGTATCTCCTCATCAGAAGTATATGCCGACCTATCTATGTTCCATCTTAAATTTGTAACTAGAATATCTATCAAAGAAAATATTAGTCAAAAACAAGAGAACTCAGATTTTGTACAAATAATTTCTCTTCTTGATACTAAGAAACTTCAGGTTGAAGCTAAAAGATTGGGAACCAAATATTTGCATCTAGGGTGCATAAGGATAGGGATCAATCCCTTAGTCCACAGAGGATTGAATACTTTTGTTCTTGCCACAGTCAGAGATTTGACACATAACAAGTATTCTGATTCTTTGATAGGAGGGATGGTTGCTCCATTATCAAATGGACTTGTATGCTTTGATTGCTATCCAAACTTTTCTGTATACACATTTGATGAGCACATTAAAGATATCCTGCAACTACAAGTTCAAACAACAGGGTTTGATATGAAGAAAAAGAGAAATAATATTGCCATTCAAACTTGTGGTTGTTTTAGACATACAAGTACCCTCCATCCTGCAGTCCTCCATGCTCCCAGCAAAGAATCCAAATCCAGTGTGGTTGTTCTAACAAATACCCAAAATCAGAAGTTAGAACGTCGGATTATTAAATGGGAAGACTTAAGCTTCCCAGAGCATTGGGTTGTTGATAACCCAAAACTTCCAACAATACAAAATATCAATTATGTTGATATACAAGAAGGACCATCATCTGTTGTAGTGTCCTTTCCTATAAGATCTACAATAGATCACAAAAGGATTGACTTAGCTTGAAATTCATCCTCTATGTATATTGATCCACAAATAGTAGATATTGTTAGTCATTTTACACCATTTGTAAATTGCCTGCATATAGATCTATTTGAATATGCCCAGATTGTAAATTTTTCATCTCTGCAAGTCATTTGCCCAAGCTGCAATCAAAAGATAAATCTCAGCAACCTTGCTGATTCTATCATACATCAGAACCACCATCCAAAGATAGGATAATATCCTCCTACAACCTCTGTCACTCCGTGTCCAAATCCTAAGTGTTCTAAAATACCATTCCCTCATGATATTGATCATGTATTAATGATTCATGAGCTTCCATCTTTGGAAAATGAAGATCCCCATCTCAAAGACATGTTTAGCAAAATGTGTCTTGTTGGTATGTTGTGCTATGGTCTAGGGTATCTAGAACAACTTGATGAAATAATCCCTCAATCCAGATTTAACAACTTTGTGCCTTCTGATTGTAAGAAGCCTTCAAAACCAAAAATGCACAAATTCTTTTCAGTTATGGAAGGATGTAAGAAGCATACAATTGATCATCAATGGATGAAAAATATTCTTAAGTGGGATTTATATACTCATCCTGAGGCTGAAAGTTTTGACGCACTCCATGCCCAGAAAAAATCTAATTATCCCATGAATGAAAAGCATACATGGGAAGATGGGAGCTCTCATGGCGACCGTTAGGGTTTAGGTTTTGATCTAGGGCTCCGCCTTGGCAGCGTCTATTACAGGCCTGGAGAACCACAAATCTAGACTGGCAACACTGTTTCGAAAGGGGCATTTACTGTCGGACTGGATGGGCGCAGAGGGGTCTAGTGGGACCCCTACTTTCAAGCAGGTTATCCTGCAGAAACGACATCAGAACATGAAGGAAGGAGTCAGAGTAGAGGGTCAGAACAGCTCATTGCTTAACAGCAGAGACAAAAAGGAGAAGACACCAATGATGTCTGACAACATTGTTTTCTCTGCAGAAGTCAGGTTCTCAAAGGAGCAGAATAGGGGAAGCAATCAAGACAAAACCACTGCAAAGTTTCAGCCCTCAGGAAAGGAGGAAGCTGAACCGCAAGCAGACAAAGGACAAAAAGACAATAGTAAGAAGCAACCGGAGAAGGAGGGAGAATCTAGCGAGCCCCCCAACAGACACCAGGTCACTAGCAGTGCTTGTAAGCCAAAGAAAACTGACAGTCTACGGGTGACAATCTCTGACCCGGAAATCCAGACCTATAGGGAGCACATGGTTGAACATGCCATCATCTGCAAATTCATGGGAATCTCGCCAACTGAGAGGACTCTTTGCCAATGGATAAGGCAGATGTGGAAACCAAAAGGAGATGTGCAGTTACATCTAGGAGCAAGAGGGTTTTTCACTGTTGTCTTTACTAGTATTGAAGACAAAGACAAGGTCTTCGAGGGTGGCCCGTATTTTCTAGCTTCAGCAGGTTTATATATGAGACCCTGGCAGCTGAACTTCGTCCTGGAAAAAGAATCTTTCACTCAAGTCCCAGTATGGATAAGACTCTTCTCTCTCCCGATAGATTACTGGGGGTTGACTGCCTTAAAGCAAATAGGGGATAAGTTAGTAACGTTTGTCAAAGCTTCGGAAGCAACCCTGCAGAAAAGATACACTTCCTATGCAAGAATCTGTGTCGAAATGGATGTATCTGGAGCACTTCATGAAGGGGTATGGCTGGAGTACAGGGATGAAGAATATTTTCAAGTGTTAGATTATGAACAAATACCCTTCAGGTGTCGGAAATGTCATGAGCATGGACATCTGGTAAGGGACTATCCTTTGAACAAAAAGGAAGCAGAAGAAGACAAAACCCAGAACAACAAAGACAAAACAACTATATCAAACCAAAGTACAGGCAAAGGGCCAACAGAAGAAGGAATATTAGAGGAGACACAAGGAAAAACATCTTCAGTAATCCTTTTGAATATCTGGACCTAGAGACTGACTCGGAGGAAAAAAGGAACCCCACGGATAAGGAAGCAGAGCAAGAAGGACAGGAACAACCCCCAGCGGAAGGTAAAGAAACAGGAATTCCCAGCGATGAAGTCCAAATGCAAGACAGAACAGAGGAGTCGGACTACGAAACAGAGATGTTAACTAGTGAAGCGGGAAGTGAGGACCAGGAGCTAGAAGAAACACTAGCAATGGAAGGTTTAGACCTAACAGCACTTGTGGACAAATGGAAAGCCAACGGGATTGAAGCAGTACCGGAGGAAGAGATAAGGAAGGTCAAGGACCTCTTCATAGCACGGCAAAAAGCAATCATAGAGAAACAGAAGCACAAACTAGGCATCAACAAAGGAGGTAACCTTCAACACAAAACATCACTAGGCAAAATCTCTGGTTCAGTACACAAACGCCGCAGAGGCCGCAAATCAAATGGAGAACACCTGCAGGAGCTGGGGGAGATGTTGATCAATGCAGGTCAGATAAAGCAGTTAAGTGAGTACCCGTCCTTCCTAAAATCTAGTTAATCATGAAAATTGTGTCCTGGAACGCAAGAGGGATGAATAGCCAAAATAAACAAAGGCTACTAAAGAGACAGATGGAAAAAAATAATCCAGATATGCTGTTTTTACAAGAAACGAAGTGCAACAAAGCTCTCATAGAAAAGCTACGAGTCAAATTAGGAAGAAACCTTGAAGTCCTAGAGATCGAAAGCAAAGGGCGCGAAGGAGGCTTAGCAACCTTTTGGGACACCAGACGATATCAGGTCGTCGCAGCTGAAGCCAGCAAGAACTACTTGGCCATGGAGATGCAACCTACAGGTAACTCTTCCTCTTTCCTTTGCATCAATATCTACAGTCCTCAGAGGTTAGAAGATAAACTTGTATTCCTAGAATCCTTAAATAAACTCATGGATAGACACCCTAACGCAAACTTCATCCTGGGAGGGGACTTCAATATGATCACCTCCCTCCTGGAGAAAAAAGGAGGGCTCCGGAAGCTTAATAGGGATGGAGAACAGTTCAAAGAATTTATTGATAATGCAAGATTAGTGGATGTTTACCCCAAACATGGTAAATTCACCTGGAACAACAGAAGGGGGGGTGAAAGGCTGATTTCCTCAAGACTAGACCGCTTTCTAGTTTCAGAGAATTTATTATTAGATGGAAAGATCGTCGAGTCAAGCATACTTCCTAGTGGAGGATCGGACCACTGGCCGATCTCTCTCATAGTCGAGGTTCCAGGAACCCCCAGGAACAAACCCTTCAGATTCGAAAAGTTTTGGATCGAACACCCTAATTTCCTAACCATGGTGGAAAAGTGGTGGTCTGAACCTTTAGATGAAGAAGGTTCCAAAATGTTCAATCTGCAAAAAAAAATAAAAATCATCAAATTGAAATTAAAAGACTGGAACAAAACAGTTTTTGGGAATATATTTCAGGAAAAAGCAATCATTGAACAAAAATTGGAACAAATTCACAAGGAAGGGATGGCAGGCTGCAGAGATGAGGAATCTTGTGCACAAGAGAAAGAGCTCACTCAACAATGGCACAATAGATGCAAGCAGGAAGAGGCATTATGGAAACAAAAATCTCGAATTCTATGGCTAAAGGAAGGAGAGCAAAATACTAAATTTTTCCATAGATCGGCCATGGATTACAGAAGTGCCAACAAAATCCTGGAGCTGAAGAACAGTGAAGGCGAAATCCTCAGAAATCATAATGATATTTCAGCTCTACTTTCAAATCACTTTAGCAACATAGCGCGAGAACCGGAGATCAATAGGGAGGCGGCCATTCAAGAAATAACCAATGCCATTCCCAACTCAATCACAGAGTAGCAGAATTGGGCCCTAAGAAAGACGATCACTATGAAGAGGTTGAGGAAGCAGTCAGGAACATGCCTAATGACAAAGCGCCGGGACCGGATGGATTCACCATCAACTTCTACAAAGCCTGCTGGAAAATTGTCAAGAACGACATTTGGGAGATTGTGGAAGACTCAAGAAGATCTAAAACTATCCTTAAATCTCTCAATTCAACCTTCATTGCTCTGGTTCCCAAAGTAGAGGAGGCCAACACTCCGGAAAAGTTCAGACCAATAGCCCTCTGCAACGTCATATACAAGATCATATCAAAAGTAATTGCCAATAGGTTGAAGATAATCCTCCCAGGCATCATTTCGCAAGAACAGTCAGGCTACGTGGAAGGTAGGCAGATTCTAGACAACATTTTGCTAGCCCAGGAGATGATTCACTCTCTTCATTCAAGGAAAGAAGCTGGAATGCTAATGCAGTTGGACCTATCCAAAGCTTATGACAAGGTGAGTTGGACTTACCTGGAAGCAATTTTAGACGCTTTTGGCTTCAGCAAGCCGTGGATCAAATGGATCTTAGCGCTTATTAAATCCCCGAGATACTCTATTCTGGTGAATGGAACTCCTTCCACGCCCTTCAGCCCTTCAAGAGGCATAAGACAAGGGGACCCTTTATCCCCTTTTTTGTTTGTCATTCTAATGGAAGGCCTAAGCAGATTAATTGCCAAGAGAAAAGAAGATGGCCAAATCAAAGGTTTACAGCCTATCAGATCCTGTCCTGCCACCACGCATCAACAATTCGTGGATGATACCATGTTACATGGTACCCCCACTGTGAAAGAAGCCAAAGACTACAGAGATATTCTCCATCTCTTTAGCAGAGCCTTAGGTATGGAAATAAACTTCTCCAAATCAACCATTTTCTTCTTCAATACTCATCAGGCTGTTCAATCTCATCTATCCAGACTGCTGGGGTTTAAAATTGGCTCCTTACCTTCCAGATATCTAGGCGCCCCACTAACCCTTAAACCTTGGCAAAAAGCTCATTGGGAGAAAGTCCTGGCCAACATGGAAAGGAGATGCAAACATTGGACTAACCGAGCCCTGAACTTTGCAAGCAGATTAGTTCTCACGAAAGCAATCTTGCAGGCCATCCCCCAGTACATGCTCTCGATCCTTCCGGCTCCAAAAGGCATCTTAGATCAAATAAGAAGTATCCAGCGTTCTTTCCTATGGATTGGAAATAGTGAGAAGAGGAAATGGTCGTTGGTGGCCTGGAAAAAACTATGTAGACCTAAAAACAGGGGAGGCCTGAATCTGGTTGATCCCTCAGTAGTTAACAGAGTTTGCGGAGCCAAAATTTGGTGGAAGTGGATTTCAAACACGACCCTTCCATGGGCCACTCTTTGGAAGGAGAAGTACAGGTCGACCGGGTGCAATCTGGATCTTATAAGAATGCAGGAATCCCCCAATGGATCTCCTATATGGAATCATGCTCAAGCCAACAGAAGCATTGTCCAGGATCACAGCTTCTGGGAAATTAGGAATGGTACCCAAGCTCTCTTCTGGGAGGATGCCTGGCAGCAATCCCCGAAATTAGACTCCCCTACCCTCCAACCCTTAAAGCTAACAAACCAAATAGAGGGCCATAGCAGAGTCAACCAATATTGGAACCCATCCAATGAAGATCCAGAGTGGAGAGAATGGAAAGTTTTTAACCCAGACCACAACGAAGTGCCACATGCTGCTATCCAAGATTTAAACCAACAAATTCTCAAAAGAAAGATTAGAATAGCTGTTGAAAATGACAAGGTCAGATGGGGACCGAAAGGTAATGGGGAGTTCTCGCTTAAAGAAGCAAGAAACATCATAGAAAGAGAAGAACAACCCGACACTATGCCATGGGCCGACAAAGTCTGGGATAATTTTCAATGGCCGAAAATAAGAACTTTTCTATGGCTTCTTATGCATAGGAAGACTCTTACTTGGGAGAACCTACTGAGAAAAGGATTTCAGGGACCCTCGAGATGCCCCATGTGCCTGCAGGAGGAGGAAACGATGAATCACCTTTTCAACTCCTGTGAGTGGGCGTCCCAGCTATGGCTTTGGATGGAAGCAATAATGGAAGATTCGGATCGGAACAGGGACTCCATTCAGGATTCTATAACCAACTGGACAAGGAATTTTTCTAGGATTAACAGAGTGGACAGCATATGGAAATGCACCCCAGGATTCATTACTTGGACAATATGGAAAGAAAGGAATCGACGAATCTTCACAAAAGAGAACCGTAACATTGAATGCGCAAAAGAATCCATATTAATCAATATCAAACAGCTGGTTTAGGCAAAATGCAAAATTGACTCAAATGATAAACCAACTGGAAAGGACTTACGCATTTTAAAGAAATTTCAACTGGGAGCCTCCAGCATTTGTCCCTCTGGGGGACACAGAGCCCACCCCTCTTCTCAACTTCACAGATGGCAACTGCCACCGGAAGCCTGCCTCAAATTGAATTTTGATGGAGCTTCGAGGGGTAACCCACGTATAGCAAGAATCGGAGGAGCCATCAGAAATCACAAAGGAGATATTATCCACATTTTTTGCAGGTCGTTGGGGGAATGCACGAACAATGAAGCAGAATTCGCAGCGCTGGAGCAAGGTCTAAAGATTCTCAGATCCTTCAGACAAGGAAATTTCATAGTGGAGGGGGATTCTTCTTTGGCAATCTCTGCGGCAAAGCGCCTTCAAGCAGGAACACACACTAGTAAAGTTACCAAACATTGGAGACTGGCGAAGGCCACTGAGAATATAGTGGAATTGCTAGCGGATTTGAGAGGCATTGTATTCCAATCTATCAGAAGAAAGGCAAATGGTTTGGCTGACTTCTTGGCAAACCACGGGGCTGACACACCGCACCTCATCACGAATAGTTGTTGGCAGGACGTGAACTGCCCAATCCTCAAGGTGACATGTGCACAGCTGGCAGAAAAGGACACTATCCAAGCCGACTCATCCTAAGGGGTGACGGCCCCAGAGCCAGGCACCGGAATGAGAAGATCGCCGGCATCAGCAATAATCATGACCACAGTAATGGAATGACAGGACGACTAGGACAGGGGATTTCCCGGCAGCGGCATGCCAGCACAAGGATCGATCATCACGTTTCAATTTATCGAACCAACTGCATCAGCAATTGCCAAATCGTAACAGTTGGCAGGAAATCGCATGGCAAGGTACCTAAAGCATTTATGTCAAACCATAAAGAAGTAGAGGGGATCGAAGCTCAGCACAAGAGGAATCGGCAGGCTAAAATACAGAGCACACCCGCCACATCCAATAACCGTAACGATCGTTCAACCGTACAACACACTTGGCATAAAGGTAATCAAGTCATGAGCAGCCACTCCTTCTATGATTCAGCCTGCAACGGCCTCGCCTGTGCGAACCTAATTCCCATTTATGGCATCTGTACCCTAAGCATGAGCGGGACAAAGACCATCCTCAGGCAATTTCATAATCGGAGAAGCTATAAAGCAAGAAATCTCAACCCTGTTTTGCCCACAACTTATCAAGAGAGGGCTGAGATCAAGACTGTTAGCGATAATTGTTGTAGTGGGAGAAGGTATAGAGGGATAATCATGGACGCGGGTGGTAGTCGCTGCGTTGCAGCCAATCAGGACCTCTCTGAAGCGCAGAGAGGGTATGAAACCAGAGCTAATGCCAAGCACAAGCGCAAGTTGGCGGAGCTGGAAGCCAAGGTCAAGCAGGAAGAGAAAGGACGCACGGAGGAGGATGTTGCTGTAGAAGTGGACTGGCTGAAAGATCCAGGCACCCCTTCTAAGAGGGCCACTCAGTTTGTAAGGACCAAAGCGGAAAGTTGGCGCACAAAGACGCTCATCGCCAAAGCGCTGGAGTCCGTTGAAAAGGAGAGGCCGAAAATCATCACCGAAGTGAACTTAATGGAAGCACAGATGGCCAAGATCCTCGACTACAACAATGCTCTGGACAGCCGCATTACCAAGGTGCAGGATGCCATTCATATCGTCGACCGCAAGCTCACTCTGTTAATTAAGCTGCTGAAAGATACTATCAACCAGGGCCCTGGGACCCCTCAGACCACAACTACGACGGAGCAGGGTGAAAATTCACTGGCTGCAATGCAAGCTAGGGTGAACACCCATACTGCACAGATGGGCCTGGATACCATCGGTCTGATGGGCAAGTATATCTAATCTTAGCCCCTGTTCCTCTGCTCTTTTTGTCTCCTTCTATGTGTTTTCGGCTCCTTATGGCCTTTTCTGGGTACACCTATGTCAATATCTCGGTCTGCTATGTCTCGGCACTCTCGAAGTTCACGAATAAGGTTAGCCAATGCCGCCCTGCGTGGTGTGCTTCAGGCAATTAAGTCATGGTGGTAAGCTCTTCCCTGTTTTCGATCTGCCACGGCAGATGTTTTGTACACTATTTTGTTATATAATATAATACTCTGACTTACAAAAAAAAAAAAAAGCATACATGCAAAAGAATAACATTTGGTTGTATTTTTTTGAATGGAAGAAGAAGCAAGAAATTATAGATGTACAAATGGCAGATGTTGAATCATCCTCAGCAAAACATTCTTGGACTGCCACAGATGGCAGTAAAATTGAAACTTCTACCACCTTCCCTCCTTACAAAGGCATTGTATTAGGAGAAGCCCAGAACAGTGCTAAAGCCATTCCTTTGGTCTTAAAGGATGATGGTGCCCTTGGAATTGATGGTAGAATACAGAAAGCCAGTGAACAAGTAAACTGGACATATACAACAGTTAAAGGGCTAGAAATGAGTTATGCAAAGTCTATTGAAGTTAAAGAAGGTTTTGACAATATACAAGTCTTTGTAAATAGTATTAACAGAACTCTAAATGATGTTAATTATTCCACTACTATACTAAAAGGCTTTGTTAAATAATCCTTAACAAAAATAGAAGATGTTGAAAGGAAAGTAGATCTGGGAAAACAATCTACTCAAGAATCTATTGAAGAACTATCTGAAGAAAAAAAAATTGATAAACTGCATATAGCCCCCAGAGACAAACTTATTCTTGTTTCTTCTCTATTCAAGAGATCTGTAAATATTCAGCATCCTGTTAAGCTTGTTGATAGATTTCCTTCTCTCTTCCCTAAAGAAATGGCTGAAGGAAAATCTAATCCAATGACTATCTCCTCACTGTTTAAAGAAGCAGAGCAACCTGAAAGCTCATAACCACATTTGTTCCCTATCTATGAGCCTCTCCAAATTCAATATACTAGGTATCCAACACCTTATCTCAAAGGGAAAGGGAAACTTCTAGAAACACATAACTTCCATCCTAAATCACACAAAGAACAGAATATTGACAATTTGAGTGTTGCTCAGATTCAACAAATGATAGATCTTATGTTTACATAATACAAGCTTATGTGCCTAAGGGGGGAAAATGAAATAGAAGCTTGTAAATCTATTGTTCAATGCTTTACTGGAACTTTTTTGAGATGGTGGGAAACATAGTCATCACTAGCAATAGTGGCAAAAGAAGAAATGAATTGCAGGTTAAAAAGAAGAAATGAATTGCTTTCTAAACAGGTTAAAAAGAAGAAATGAATTGCTTTCTAAGCAGGTTAAAAAGAAGAAATGAATTGCTTTCTAAACAGGCATTCAAGTGGCTGAAAGACAAAAACACATGGCAAGCTAAGTATGAAAAGCAGAAGGTTAAAGCAGCAATATTAAAGGCCAAACAGGGATCAGAACTTGATTATGTGGACAGGGAAACAGATACAGGCACAACATCTACTTCAGGGGGCAGAAGGTCCAAGAGGAGCAAGCAAGCATGGGGACATGCTTGAACATAAGCATGGGAGAGATGTTGGGCTTCAGATTTGATCTCATTTTGCTTTGATAAACTTATCTAGTTATCCATTTATCCCTTATTTTCACCTCATCCATCTCATTTTAATGAATATTTGGTGTTTAATCAGGTATTTAACTTTGATTTATCAATTTCTAAAGTTTTTATTAAAGTTTGAGTTTAAGTGCAATTTTGGCAGTTTTAAGAAATTCCCGTAATCACTTCATGGTTGATATGGTTGCAGGCCACTTCAGCACGAATGGGATGCATGAATAGAAGGCTTGGGAACTAGGACCAAGCCACCTATGCTTGGTTTC
>APFE030502403.1:69271-95156 GCA_000404065.3 Pinus taeda
ATCCATATGTCTAAAAATAGACATAGTCTAAAAATAGACTTTGCGCCAAAAATAACCTGCGGGCCCACTTAGTGAAGGTGACTTCTTTTCACTAAGCTCCATCATCTTGTTGCATTTTCAACATGGAACTGCATTGATAAATTTGATGTTCACCTGACACACAAAAAGCTTCTCTTAAGAACGGATGCCTCTGCACTAAAGAAAGTCCTTAGTAAAGTTATAAAGAAATCATGAGAAGCTAAGTTCGCAAGGTGGTAGGCTCTATTTGCAAATTTCGACTTTGAAGTCAAACATATCAAAGGTGAAAAGAATTGTTTGCCTGACTTCCTAAGCAGAGAATATTTAAATCAAAAAGACATTGCCATGGTGATAGTAATAGAATGGGACCCTTCCCAACATACAAAGACTCTGAGAAGTATTTTTGAAACACAGAACTGGGAAGAATACTATTCCAAATGGAAACCTACATGGCAACTAAGAAACACAAAAGTGCTTGATGCAAACTTACAACCTCATTCAGATATTCAGCACTTAGTGCCTGAAAGGAAAGTCTACCCCAATGGTAGCAAATGGATACACGACATGGTGTATCAGAGGAGTATGTTGGCTGCACATTTGGCTGAAGAATCCATAAGCCAACATTTTAGAGATATCAATATGATTTGGACAGAAGGAAGCACCAGAGGAGAATCTTCAACAAATATATTGCCATAAATCAGACTAGATGGCCAGGATGGTATGACATGCCAAAAATGTGGCCACAGGGTGATCCAAGCATTATCTTCTTAGATACCATTTATAACTTTTCAGACTACAAAAAGTTGTGGTGGGACATCATGAATGTAGATGGAAAAAATGAAACTCACTACATAAGAGTAAAATTTGGGGCCACATGGACCACACAAAGACAATGGCAATGTGAATGGCTTCAACAATGATGGAATGATTTCGGCCTCAATAAGACTGCTATGGATCGTCTTTTCTTCCAGCGTGACTTTCAGCTAGAATGTGACACTTGTGGATTTTTAACTGAATGTTGGAAATCTCCATGTAAAACAGTTGGAGATGTCAATAATTATCAAGACAGTCAAATTCTTGGTTACTTTATGGAAAGACACCATGAATGGTTAGTCATGACCAAGATTAAACACCAAATCATCTTAAGAAAGCCTATGATTGTACGAAGAATTTATACAAAGGCTTGGGATTCTTGTAGATATTCTTAGATAAGATTTCCAAGGGCCACACCCTTGGGGGACTAATGGTTCTCGTGGGCTTGTCCTTAAAGCTTCCACAGTGTAATAATGATGTCTAGTCACAAGACTAAATGTGACCAGTTTTCTCATGGGATTTTCTATTTAAAAGCATCCATTATGTAAAAGTTATTTACAGTACAATATTTATCGTGGGATTTGTTCAAATCTTCCACAGTGTAACCTAGTACGAAGATTCTTCAGTCACGAGACTCAGAGCACTTCTCTGACTTTTGGTGAGCTTTGAGCCACATCTCTTCGACTGATGAAAGATAGTACTGAATCTGCTTGCCTGACTGTCAGATGTTTTTCCCCTCATTTTCCTATATAAGGAAGGAGTAAGGCTCATTCTGGGGCATTCAGAGTGTGAGTGTGATTTTGGTGAGGTTTTTTAGTTTTTGAGTTCGAGGAGGAAGTTCTTGCTTCCATCTCTTTAGAGTCGGATCTGAGAAGCCTGCGCATCAGAGTGAGAGCTCTGGTGAGAATCTAAAGTGGCCAAATTCTTAGGTTTTGAGTTTGTGTGTTTCATAAGAATTCAAGTTCAAAAAATAGAGTCTGTGAAAGGTCAGGAAGCCTTCAGATAGCTTCTTGCTTGACAAGTCGCAACATATGATAAATGCCTAAACAGTCTATTTCTAGAAAAGAGCTTCAGAATTTCTGTCTGAATTTGTAAAAATCTTCATAAATAATATGAGTATCCATTTCTGAGTTGAACTTTCATCTAAGTACTTTCCTATTTTCCACCTATGTTATATTTTCTGTTGAGGTAGTATTTGTGAGACAAGAGGTTGGCTTGAGGTTCTCCAGAGGTTTGTCGAGGTCTGAGGAACACCAGTTCGTTAAAGGCAGGAGGCCATGTGAAGGACGCTAGTGTGTGAAAGTCCATAGGTTCGTGTATGGGTTCATGTAAAGGTTCATGTATTGATCACAAAGAAGAGACTCAACAAGAGCAAGCTTGTAGAAGCCCCTGCTACAAATAATTTATGTTGTACAAAGTAGTCACATAAGATCAATATTCTACATTTAGTATATTGTAATTAATGCTAGTCATACATTTTCCTAGAGGACATGACTTATCGAACCTTATGTGTATTTATACATGTTCATTGTATCTCAGGAACTTGCCAATTAATAATGAATATAATTCTGTATCCTTCAAGGAACATATGGATTTTCCCTTGTCATAACGGATGTTCAAGTGAAGTGACCAATATGTTCACCCTCGATATCCATGTAATTCCTAGTATTTTTATGAAGATGTGATGTTTGTTACATGTTCGACATACATTTGTGATATGATTCTTGACGGTTTCATATTGTTGGAAATAATATGAGAGACTTTAATATGAAAATTTGTTTAGGAGCATCATTATAAGGAAAACCTCTTCTAACAAAGGTTTTTTGTGTTACAAGATTGGGAAAATTTATCTAAAAAGCCTTTGCTAAAACATGTGTAATTGGCAGTGGAGATTTTATTAGATTTCCATTATAACTAAAATATATGGGTAATCGAAGGTTCCAATGGAGGTTTTTTTTAATAGATATATTTATATCGATATGGCACACTAGTATGGAAATTATATATAACAAGTACCAATGTGCCACTAAATGATACATATCGATGCAAAAAACACCTACTAAGCATCAATTCATACAACATATTTTTATTCTAGATATTGGAAGCATTATGGTGGTTATATTAATAATGTGCACCAATGCGCCACATCTTGATACACACTAGAGCCTTAAAAATAAATATTGTGCATCAATACATATCATCTACGTTATGAAACCTTGGTGCACATTTTACATGATGAAATTATTGGCATATGTTACGACCTTGGTGCACATTTTACATGATGAAATTATTGGCATATGTTACGCATATAAAAGCATTGATTTGTGTATTATCATGCACATATTAATTTCTTATAATGATAACAACAACAATATCATTGAAAGAAGCAACACTTTTGTTGTCATTGGGAGAATCAATGCTCTAATCACACTCATGCCAACGCATAATATTCATTTAAAAAGCAATAGTATGTAAGTATTTATGAACCACGTTACTGAGTTCAAATCAATATAATTGAATGATATGTTTCCACATTGAATTTTTCCATGTTATAGGTATGCAAATGCAAATTTTCTTTTTCTTTTTCTTTTTTTACAAATGATCAATTAATCAACAAAATATCATATTTTTAATTGATAATAATGACTTTTATATTTTGGTTATTGTGTTTGGATACGATGATTATGTTAATGTGTTGTAGTATGTAAACAATCATACAAATTGATTACACATTTGTTCCTTGCAACGATTAATAATGAATAATAATTATTTATCCTTTAAGGAACATATGGATTTTCCTTTGTCATAATGGATCTTCAAGTGAAGTTACCAATATGTTCACCCTAATATCCATGTAAATCTTAGTATCTTTATGAAGATATGATGCTTATTACATGTTCAGTATACATTCCGGATATGATTCTTGACGACTACAAATTGTTGGAAATAATATGAGAGACATTGATATGCAAATTTTTTTAGAAGCATCATTATGATGAAAACATCTTCGAACAAAGGTTTTTCATGTTACAAGATTGGGCAAAATATCTAAAAATCCTTTGTTAAAACCTCTACAATTTGTAGTGGAGGTTCTAGTGGAGTTTTTTTTTTAATCGATGTACTTATATCAATATGGCATATAGTTATGAAAATTATATATAACAAGTACCAATGTGCCACTAAATGATATGTGTCGATGCCTAAAAACACCTATACTTACCACCCGTTCATACAACATATATATATATAATAATATATTAATATATAATATCGGAAACATTAGGGTGCTTATATTTATAAAATGCACTAGTGCACCACATCTTGATACACACTAGAGCCTTAAAAAAAAATATTGTGCATTGTTACATATCATCTTTTTTCCGAGATTTTTATTTTTAATTATTATTATTCTCTTCTAAGAACATTGATATATATCATCTACGTTATGAAGCCTTGGTGAACATTTTATATGATGAAATGATTAGTGTATGCTACACATATAAAGGCACTGATGTGTATATTATCTTGCACATACTAATTTCTTATAATGATAAAAATAATATTAACAACAGCAACAACAATATCATTAAAAGGAACAATGTTTTCGTTGTCCTTGGGAGAATCAATGCTCTAATCACATTTTTCTCATGGCATTGCATAATACTCATTTAAAAAGCATTAGCATGCAATCATGTATAAACCACATTACTGAGTTCAAATGAATACAATTGAATGATATGCTTTCACATTGAATTTTTCCATGTTATAGGTATGCAAACACAACTTATTCCTCTTATTTTTTTTACAAACTATCAATTACAAATTGATTAGACCTTTGTTCATTCCAATGTTTAATAAGGAATGATAATTATTTATCCTTCGAGGAACATATGGATTGCCCTTGTCATAATGGATATTCAAGTGAAATAACCAATAGGTTCACCCCCAATATCCATGTAATTCCTAGTACTTTTATGAAGATATGATGTTTATTACATGTTCAATATACATTTGTGAGATTGTAGACAGCTACAGATTGCTGGAAATAATATGAGAAATGTTGATATGCAAATTTGTTTAAAAGCATCACTATAAGGAAAACATCTTCTAACAAATGTTTTTCATGTTACAAGATTGGAAAAAATTATTTAAAAAACCTTTACTAAAACCTTTGCAACTCGTAGTGGAGGTTTTATTAGATTTCCACTATAACTAAAATAAATGGGTAGTTAAAGGTTTTAGTGGATTCTTTTAATCAATATACTTATATTGATATGGAACATTAGGGTGGAAATTATATATAACAAGTACCAATGTGGCAATAAATGATGTGTGGATGTCAAAAAAACACCTATATTAAGCATCAATTCATACAACATATTTTTATTTTAGATATTGGAAGCGTTATGGTGCTTATATTAATAAAATGCACTAGTGCACATCTTGATACACACTAGAGCCTTAAAAATAAATTTTGTGCATCGATACATATCATCTACGTTATGAAGCCTTGATGCACATTTTATATGATGAAATCAATAGCATATGTTACACATATAAAAGCATTGATATGTATATTATCTTTCACATATTAATTTCTTATCATTGAAAGAAAGCACGCCTTGTGAAAATTCCTACACTTGAAGGAAATCCTACTGCAACAAAGCTGAATCTACTTCACCTACTTGAATTTTTAAATTACATTCATCAAGTTATTCTTCTGAATATTGAAGCAAATTACTTTTGTAGCCTACACTTATTAAATATTATGAAAGAGAAAACATAACAAAGAACAATATACATAGGACACGCTTATTTTTAAACACAATAGTCCCAGGAAAAACCCAATGCAGGAAAACCGGTGCAGCAACTCTAAGGGTTTATTATTATGTAGGAGAAATATCTGAATACAAATCAAGGATGTTCACCTAGAAATCCTTTACAGAGAAAATATTGGCGGAAAATCTGAGTGAGTTTTACCTCACTTCACCCTGGCAAAATTCAAGTTGATCCAGCACAAGACTAACTAACCCCATTTATTTTTGTGTTAGCCCTGCATTAGTCCTACATAATCCCTACGTTAGCCCTACGTCAATTTCTCTACCCTCTGCGCCAGCTCTCCCGGTTGTTCCGAGCAATTCTGACAATTTCGGTCGAACCGATAGTTCTGGATTTTTCATGATAGGAAGCTTTTTTGCGTCAGCTCTCTCGGCTATTGCATTGCCTCTACATCAACTCTCTCGAATGTTTCATCAATTCTAGATTTTGCATGACTGGTATCTTTTCTACTATGTGCTAGCCCTTCTGGCTCTGCGTTAGGACTATGTAGGCCCAGACTGGCCTAGTGTTAGCTTTCCCGGCTTCTACGTTGCCTCTATGCAAGCTCTCTCCACCTCTCTGTCAGTATTCTCTGGAAAGTGCTTCTCCCAGATTCTCACTACCCCTCTGCTACTGAATGATCACTCAGTTAGAATTTCTCAGCTTTGAAGACCCAGAAATCGAACTCTAGATCAATTATCTCTCTCTGTGTGTGTTTCGAAATGAACCCCAAGCCTCCATTTTATATTTTTCTTGTTGAGTCTTCAACGATCGAGATTAAGTCTCTAATCAACAGCTAATATTAAAACATGACTTGATCTGCCTTCTAAATCATTCTCACCCATATTTTTATTAATACCCATTAATATTTTAATTTCCCTAAGTTTAGACTTAGGAACTCCATTCAAAATATTAATTATTTTAATAAAATACAATCCGGGTGGAATTTCACCATACTGTTTTTGGGTTCTTTAGAACTCATGTTCCTTAGCCTCTCCACCAATTTTCAAGGCTAGACAACTTTCAATGCCACCAAAAACTAACACTCCCTCTTAGTGAAGAAAGTGCTCTAGCAACAATGTCCACCTTCATGCTGCTCTATTTCTGAAGCATCTCCTTTCTGTAATGTTGTTGCCACAAACATTGTGCTACAACTGCTACTGTATTGTTGCCCATCACACTGCCATTGTTGCATCTATACTACAGCTCCCTCTTAAATGTTGCATCTACTATGTTGCTAAAACTGCTACTATTAACACTGCATTTGTACTGCAACTCAGTTGCTGAGAGAAGCAACTGAAAAACATCTAAAATTAGTTGAACTTAACTGTGTTCAACATAATGCAATGAATGTTGGAATCTGACTGTTGTTGATTCTGATCCTCTGAATCTTCTGCATTGCTACTGACTCCTGCACTGTGCCAACTACACTACTCCTAACCTTTCTCTACACTGATCAGTTTCTGGTTCCAAGCCACTGCATTTGTCCTCCAAACACTCCATTGCATCATCTGACACACACTAAGTCCATCTCGCTAATGTTGAATCTTGGGCTCCTGTAGCAGGAATTGATCCAAGAGGTGGACTCCACAAGGATCTTGCCCACATGTAGTCCTCTCGACCACAACTCAATATCGCCCCATCTCCCTTCTAGAGATGTGTGGGCATTCAAGGCATACTCATCCTCGTTAATCTTCATTGAAGCAATCTTAGGATCATGTTTCTCATCCTTGTCCTTTTTATTCAAGGACACTGGAATGCATAGTGGCCCATCTCACCACAACTGAAACATTTCACCTTTGAAATTTCCTTCTTTCGCTTCAGCTTCTGTTGTCCCTTCGATGTTACAATTGTGTTTTCCTCCTCCTCCTCCTCTTTATTTGTGCCACTCCCGCTGCAGCCACTAAGGTTGAACTTCACTAGGTCCCTCCTTAACTCCTCCTATTGAAGAGCCGCCCACATCTCCTCCTATGAAGGTATTTTTTCTCTGCCCAATATGGTTTGGATGAAAACTTGCCATTCATCTGAGACTCCATTCAGGGTTATCCTCACCATCACAGTTAGTTGAGGAGTGGACCGCATTACAGCAAGCTAGTCTTTAGTGTCTTGAAGATGTTGAAGATAGAGGTTTACCCCTTCTCCTTTCTGCATCAAGGTCCGCTGCAACTTCTACTCTAAGTACATCTTTCGTTGTTCAGAAGATCCTTCATACAAAGAAGACAAGGCTTCCCACATCTCTCGGGATGTATCCTTTCCTTGCAAGTGTGAGACCACATGATCTCGAACTCAATCGAGAATGAGCCTCTTCGCCTTCCCCTACTCAGCCTTGTACTTCTTCTTTTGATCGTTGCTAGTAGGAATAGCTACAACACTATTGATGTAAGCCTCGAGATCATATTCCTCCAAAACAACTAAGATTATGGTCTTTCATATGACATAGTTGGAAGTACCTTCCAACTTGTCCTGATCTCTGAGCCCATGCGATGTCATCTCACCCAAATTTCAAACTAACTCCTCTAGTCACTACTTAGCACTACTCAGTTGCTTAGCGAGTGAGAAATTCAAACTTTCTGGCGGAAAGTTCTTTGAGGAGAAAATTCCCTTCTATGTGTCTTTGTGCTTTTCCAACGAATTTTTCCCCTGGCAAAAAATGCACCCTTCAAGCACTGCGCTGAGGCTCTACATCACTCCCTCTGCCTCTACAAACTCACGAACTGGAAATCTTACCTCTTTATCATCTCACTCAGAGAGAGACTTCCTCGGATATACTTCCCGGAAAGGATTGTGCAATCCTTTCAAGGGGATACAAATTGCTGCCAAGTGCATCTTTTGGCTTCACTGCTCAGCACTGGATATACTCTTCCTGTTTCAAAATCAATGCTCTGATACCATGTCAAAATTCCTACACTCAAAGGAACCCCTATTGCAACAAATTTGAATCTACTTCACCTACTTGATTTTTTAAATTACATTCATCAAGTTATTATTCTAAATATCGAAGCAAATTACTTATGCAACCTACACTTATTAAATATTATGAAACAAAAAACAAAGCAAAAAACAAGATACATTAGACACACTTATTTTTTGACACAATAGTCCCCGGAAAAATCCAATTCAGGAAAATCGGTGCAGCGACTCTAAGGGTTTATTATTATGCAAGAGAAATATTTGAATACAAATCAAGGATGCTCATCTAGAAATCATTTATAGAGAAAATACTGGCAGAAAATCTGAGTGATTTTTAACTCACTTCACCCCAGCAGAATTCTGGCTAATCTGACACAAGACTGCCTAACCCCGGCTATTTCTACGCTAGCCCTATGTCGGCCCTGCATCACCTTCTCTACCCTCTGTGTCATCTCTCTCAGTTGTTCTGATAGTTCTAGATTTTGCATCCCATGAAATTTTTCTGTGTTAGCTCTCCCAACTACTGGGTCAACTCTCTTGGTTGTTCTGAAAGTTCCAACAATTCTGGATTATGGATGACGAGCAGATTTTTTGCTCTTCTCTTCGTCAGAACTGTGGGGCCCAGACTGGCCCAGCGTTAGCTTTCCTATCTTTTATGTTGCCTCTCTGCAAGCTCTCTCTGTCTTTCTATCAGTATTCTCCTAAAAGTCCTCCTCCCAGATTCTCACTGCCCCTCTTTTGTTGAATGATCACTTAATTCAAATTTCTCAGCTTCCTAGCCCCATAATCAAACTCTAGATCAACTCTCTCTCTCTCTCTCTCTCTCTCTCTCTCTCTCTCTCTCTCTCGCTCCAAATGAACCTGAAGTCTCCATTTTACACTTTTCTTGTTGAGTCTTCAACGAACGAGATTAAGTCTCTAATCAACGGCTAATATTAAAACATGACTTGATCCACCTTCTAGATCACTCTCACCCATATTTTGATTAATACCCATTAATATTTTAATTTCCCTAAGTTTAGACTTAGGAACTTCATTAAAAATATTAATTATTTTAATAAAATACAATCCAAGTGGAATTTCACTAAACGGTTTTTGGGTTTTGTAGAACTCATGTGCCTTAGCCTCTCTACCAATTTTCAAGGCTAGAGCACTTCCGATGCTACCAAAATCTAAAATGTTTTTGTTTTGGTTGGGATAATCAATGCTCTAATCACATTTTTCTCATGCCCTAGCATAATACTCATTTAAAAAGCAATAGTATGTACGTATGTGTGAACCACATTACTGAGTTCAAATGACTACAATTGAATAATATATTTCCACAGTTAATTTTCCATGTTATGGGTATGCAAATGCAACTTCTTCTTTTCTTTTTTTACAAATTATCAATTAGTTAGCAAAAGATCATATCTTTTAATGATAATATTGACTAGAGCCTTAAAAATAAATCTTGTGCATTGATACATATCATCTACATTATGAAGCCTTGGTGCACAATTTACATGATGAAATCATCGGCGTATGTTACAAAAATAAAAGCACTATTGTGTATATTATTTTGCACATATTAATTTCTTATAATGATAACAATAATAGTAACAACAACAACAACAATATCATTGAAAGAAACAATGGTTTTGTCGTCATTGGGAGAATAAATGTTCTAATCACATTTTTCTCATGTGAGTGCATAATTCTCATTTTAAAAGCATTAGTATGTGAGTATGTATAATGAACCACATTGCTGACTTCAAATGAATGCAATTGAATGATATTTTCCCATATTGATTTTTTCCATGTTATAGGTATGCAAATGTAGCTTCTTATTTTTTACAAATTATCAATCAATCAGCAAAAGATCATATTTTTAAATATAATATTAACTTTTAGATTTTGAATATTGTGTTTGGATATAATGGTTATATTGATGTGTTATAGTATCTAAACAAATATACAAATTCATTACACATTTGTTCATTGCAATGGTTATATTTAATTAGCAACATATAATTTTATGACACTAGACCATCCAATAATACAAGAAATTCATTTTACTACATAGGAATAAGAAACTATTCATTTATGTGGGAGGGGTTATCATTAACCTCAGAGGAACTTTGGAAATTCCCTTCACATGGAGTCTAGGATTTGCTTCCATCAACCAAAAAGAAGCCCATGCTCTACTAAAGCGAGTGAATTTTGCATATTTTATAAGTATTTAGAATTTAACTATAATTTAAGATTCAAAGATTGTTATAGGCTATTTGAGAGAGGGGACATCTTCTTTGGACAACAATCTTGGCTCCATATTTCAACGATTTTTCCTAGTGTTAAGTCCCTTTCTATGGTAGAAAGTTACCATGTGCTTCACGGTAACAATGTGTAGGTTGATGCTCTAATAAATCAAGCAACAAAAGGGAAGCAAGTGGACACTATCATCAACAATATTTTATACCAATGACCCATTCCCTAATGCACGTGTGTCAAATTGAGGGTCCCTCACAAATGTAATAGGTGGTTTATGCCCATGTCATTGAGATCTTAAGTTCAAACTGAATCCATGTGGATCATTTGGCATTGATGTATTGTCTTCATTACTATATTATGTCCATTTTATATTCTTCGTGCTTGGGTGGGATTATCTCCCATGGAATGGATCCAACTGTACAAACCCTGCATCATTTCCTAAATTAGATGGTTTTTTTGGTAAACTTGGTGGTACTTTCGTTATTTATATTAACTGGCCAAAATCAGGTTTTTCCATTTGTTCCAAGTGGCCTCAACCTGCCCATAGGAAACCAAGTTGGCCACATATCAGCGTTAAAATTTGTGTAAAATTTGTATAAGTCTTTCTCTATCAACCTAACATCATTGTCTATTTTATCTATACTGCAAATCAACTTTGCAAAATAAAAGCTAATCGTCATGAAACAGAAACAAAATTTATCTAGATCTTTGTTTTACTCCTCTTCCGAGGAAATCACGGGGGCTAGGGCTTTAGCACTAGAACCCGGCATCTCACTTCTCTTCATATCCTGCAGAGTTGGTTCAGTCCTTCCCAATTCCAGGTTGTTTCAATATGTTTGTATCTGAATTGCTGCTATCTCCCTGAGTAGCTCTGCTCTTATGGGATCTTTCTCTTTGGTGTCCTATTGTGCCTTCAAACCTTTGTTTTCTGCCTATTCTTTGTTGAGAGTCATGGCCCGGGTCACTACATTCTTCATGATCCAGTATTGTTGGATCGTTTGTCTGAAGAGGGTGCACCATTCGCGGGTGTTGCTCGTGTCTTGAACCATGTCTTCCCATTCTTCCATGGGAATGTCTTGGTTGGTAATATTGTCATTTAATTCTCGCTCCCAACCCACTATTTTGGCTCTGACCTTAGGTGGGTTCCCTTCCATGTACGCATCAATGAGGGCCTTCATATGCTCCCATCCTGTCTTTCTCCCTCTCTTGCATTGTTTTTTGCTGGAGCTTCCCACCCCCCTAGTTTTCTTTTTACTTGTACCTCTATTTCCCTTCTTAGTCACTTCTTTTCCATCTCTTCCCATTATGTCATTGTCATTATTGTTGTTGGCTTCTCCCCGTTCACTTTCCTTTGTGTTCTTTCTTGCCTTCACACTATGCTGGACGCAGATTATGATTAAACCTATAACATAACCATGAAGAGTATCAGTATTATGTTGGTATAACACCCACTCAATTTTACATTTAATTGAGCCATGCTTGGTATCTCGCTCAAGACCAGACGCCCTGAGTTTTCTTAGAATTCCCCTCAGCTTTCCCCCTGTCATCTCTTGGTTTTTCTCTTGCCTGACCCTCAATTCTTCTTTTCTCAGGTTAGTCTCACTCTGACGGCCATCACCCGGAAGGTTCACCATGGACAACCTCATTGGGAAGCCACTAGGGGGGACTGTGTTCCTGTTCTGGACACCACGAGTCATTTTAACCATAGAAAGCCTACCGAGAGAACTAAAAGGAAGGACCATGTGCCTGTTCTGTACTACACCATGTAATTTCATTCTCTTCTCACTCTTCTTTACATTCTTTGCTCTAATTGAAACTCTACTTTTCCTCTCGGTTTTGCTCAAGAAATTCCAGGTAGGTTTCTCAGGGGCCGCGCTATCTCGTGTCTCATCTCTAGGGGAATACAGGGTGGATTCCTCTCTATTCCAGTTACCTACGACATCTCCTTCGAGCCTCAGGAGCCACCTGGACGGAGCAGGATTCCTCAGACCAACTCCCCTACCGGGTTCACTCTTCTCTCCCCGGCTTCCTCCCTTCTCTTTGTACGCCTTCTTCGGGGCTAGATTTTTGCTTCTAGCTTCTCTCATTCTTTTATCCACACTCTAGACCCAGGTGGTGTTCCAAGAGATCCTAGATTTGATTCTTTTGGAGTCTATACCTTTCCCGGTCTCTTTCCCAAAGACTATAGAATTTGGCATAGCTATACTTTTGTGGTTTAGGAAATGGAGAAGAAAATATCGTCTACCAGAGTTGGTGTCACTGCTTTCCCTAGTCTGCATCATCATCCTATGTCCACCACCTTTCCCTGCTCCTACTCTCATTCTCTCCCTCTACATGTAACTGACAACTAGCTCTCTACCCATTTGTTTTACTCCCCTTTCCCTTCTACCGTTCAGCGTACCTACCACCTGTCCATCGAATTTACTCGCTGCCCTTTTCCTCATTCCTTCACCTCGGGATGATGGCCCTCCGTCCCTTCCCACTCTGGCTCTTATTAACTCATGCATGCCTCCAGATGCTCTTGCCGTGAGTCCTTCTCCATTATCCTGCCACTTGCTAGCATCATTCTGCTCGCTCTCCTGCTAGCTCCCCTACCTTCCTCGTTGTCTTCCCTTCTTGGCTCCACCTGACTCCTCTCGAGGCTTGCTTGCTCCCTCCCTGCCATGTCCTTCCACCTACCCTTCCCATTGTCCTCTTCCTCCAATCCCGAAGAGATCTCTGTCCTTGCGCTCGTGTGGACGATGTCTGACATATCCACTTCCCATCTCTACTGGTCCACCTCCTCTTCATTGCTACACCCCGATTGGGGGATTCCCTAAATTAGATGTTAATTGAGGCTACATGGGAGGCTTTAGGGACATCAAGAAGCTATTGGTCGTTAGTTTTTTATTTAGAATGGATGTCATTTTTTTTAATTGTTTCAATCATGTGTTTGGTGTTGTATTTATATTTCTTGTAGGTTTCAATCAACACCTTTAGCTGACAATTCTAATATCTTTTCTTCATGTCAATCCCTTCTTTGATCGAAGATTTGTCCCCTTACACCTCCTCCATGGATGCCCATGAAACATTAGGCAATCCATCTCAAGACAAAATGGGTTCTAGTTGAGTTATGAAATTTGATTTCATAGGTAGAGGTTTGAGATGCAAACCTCTTAGCTTTAATAGATGCAGGGATGGGTATTCTTATGTTGTAGTGATAATTGTTGAAGTGGTTGATGGTGAATTTGAAGCACCACAAGGTAAATTTATCAATATTTTGTTAAGACAACAAGTTGAGCATCAAATCTCTATAGCTAATTTTGAATTTTGGAACATTAAGTCCTTATTTTTCCAACTCTCACATTTAAACCAACAAGCCTCGTAGAATGATCCAGTAGCAGTTGATAAAGTTGGTAATCACAATAATTATAATTAAATCTTATGTTTTTCAAAGTTATTAGTCTTATTGGCCTACATGCAAGTATTCATATAATCTAATTCTTCATTGAAAGTCTATTTCTCTACACCTATGTATTGGTCAGATAGGCATTACTATTTTGGAATTCTGTGAATTTCCTACTCAATTTAATATTTTATGTACTTTTACTATGAGCTTCTACCACAAATTTTGATTAATATAAAAATCACCCAGTTGTTGTTAAAATAAATAAATAAATAAAGGAAACCCTTCTTTATATAAAATGGGACAAAATAAAGATCCATGATCAAGATGTCAATAAATAATTGTTACAATTATTGGTAACATATTGTCATCCAATCATGACAATATGTCCACTTTAAACATGTTTAATTTTCACAAACAAACATTCTAAATTATACAACTTGGAACATTCAATTTTGATATCATTAGTCATCACTCGAACTACTGTCATTGCTCAAGTTTCATGCATGCCTCATTTCTTCATCACTTAAGATATTATACTTAGGTTATTTGGAATGTTTTGTGAATTGGCATGACAAATATAAATAAAGTGTAATGGGTATGTTTACATTTATATTATAATATACGTGATTGTGTAAATGAAAAATTGTACCGTAGCATAAATTGTTTTATAAACATAATGCATTATTTCAAAAACATGGTTTGTGCCATCTCTCAAGATTATTTCCATTGGCTCCATTATATACTTTGCTTCCTATGAGTTTTATATGCCATAACAAAATGTAAATATAATTAAAGTTCTATTGGAGTTCCATTAATTATAAATTAAGAAAAGTTAAACAACATAACTACTTACAAATTGTTTGATTCACCCTTGATACTCCAACATATACTCCCAACTCATTCTTGATACAATATCAATCAAATGTTTGGATGTTTATTGTTTATAGGTTAGCACATATTCGAAAACATCCATGGTAATTGTAAATCAATTAAAATAGGTGTCAACCTTTTCTTGCCTTGTTGTCTCTTGTATGCTTGTGCCTAAATAAATTCATTTTGTTTTCCTTTTTTTAATACACATCAATTGAAATGATTATATGTATATGTATATGTAATATGTATATGTATATATATATATATATTATATATATATATATTGTTTATTTTTTATATATATATATGATTGTAACAACATGCATCAAATCGAAGAGAGGAGAGGGAGAGAGATTTGATGCATGTTGTTACAATCAAGATGGTTTCTCTTTTGATGCAATTATACTAATTTGTTTGACCATCTACTTGTACACATTTTGACATCCCTATTGTTATGTTTTGTATATCATGTTGAACGTCATTTATAATTTTATTAATCTTTCCAAAAGATAGAAAACACAATAAAATGATCGATTATTGTTTATATAAAATAGATATAGCAAATCTATTGATTTATTAATTTTTGGGAGAAGAGTATCCATATTACTAAAAAAAACATGTATAACAATAATAATTTTAAATGACTTCTTTTTTATTATATTGTATGTTTTGCTAGTCCAAGTCTCATGTGTCTCATTGACCATTGCTTTGAAAATGCTTGTTGTAATTTATGTATAACCTGATCCTTAAAGTCGTTGAATGGAGATTTTTATTGTAAATAGAAAGAATGTCTACATGTTAATTTCGTTATATGTCTCATAGTTTAATAAATAGATAAATAAATAAAACTCAATTTTTTTTAACTTCCAGCACCACTCCAAGTGAAATGAGGACCAATTCATCATCATTTACATCCTTCGTTATTTTCATCTTCTTAGGACAGCCTTATGTTCTCTCATTGTTGATCCCTATACAACACCCAACAAATGTGAAATCAATTGTTTCAAGAATATCAGTGATTACTATTAAAAAGTGTATTTATAGTAAAAATCCAAATAAATACTTCATAGTTATCACCTTGTGATCCACCTAATTCCTCTATTTGCAACATTTTCATAAAGATTTTACATTTTTTCCACATAGATTTTAAACGTAATTTGAATTTAGGCTTCAATTTTTTCTTGTTCATGACACACATTATTAAAAAAACATCATTTAAATCTACATATAATTCAAAGATATTAATTGTCTATTAAAATTTAAAATAACTTGTCATGTTCTTTTCTTGGGATGTGTTTCCTTCACCTTCATTGTCATAAGTTTTTCCTCTAATCTTCCATCAAAAAAATTCCTTCCACATTGAAATACATGAATTATGAAATATCAATATAAATAATATATCTAGTAGTAGTGTACCTAGAAACTAGAGAAAAATTATCATCGTAATTATCTCCCTCTTTCTAGGAAAGTCCTCTATCCACAAACATTTCCTCGTATTTGTCAATCTTAATCTTGTATATCCATTTGGATGTCACCGTTGAATTTCCTTTAGGTATAGGCACAATTTCCCATACATCATTCTTCATAATAGATTGGTATTATTCCATCATCGCATCCTTCCAAACTTGTTGGCCAATTTCCTCCTTATAGTTGGAAGGTTCAGAATCAATGAGATTAATCATCAATGTTGCATATCCAGAACACCTCTTTGGTCTCTTGCTGTCCCTCAAGGTTCCATGTGGAGATACATGTTTTTCTACTTCCCGCAAGGTATATCTAATCCAAGGTTGGCTTCTTCTTGATTTTTGCACCAATAACTATATCCAACAGTTCACTAGGCCCTTCTAGCTCTTCTTGATGATCTACGGGATATTCTAAAGCATTGGATGGATTTGAACCTTCTTCCTTGGAGCTTCGTGTTCTTCATCCTCATCGGAGTCCCCAGGAACTTCTTTAGACTTCCAATAGGCAACATTCTCATCAAAGATGACGTCCCTGCTAACTTCAACTTGTCACTATCCACGAACATATATTTTAGAGGCCTTTGATGACTTGTTTTATCCAATGAATATTCCCTTCTATCCTAATGAATCTATTTTCTTCCTTTCATCTTTGGATACATGCATGTAAACTGGCCACCCAAAGATTCTCAAATGTCCAACCTTTGGTTTTTTTCTAGGAAATGTTTTTTTAGGAATCTTGTCTTCCAAGATTCGATGAGGACTTCTATTTTGAATATGGATGGTTTTCATGGATGTGTCACTCCATAATAACATGGGAAAGTCTTTACCATACATCATTACCTTGACAAATTCTTCAATGATTATGTTCTTTCATTTAGCAAATTTGTTTTGTTGTGGATTGTAAGGTACTATCAACTCCCTCTTAATCCTAACTTCTTTACAGAAGGAAACAAGTTCCTTGGAAGAGTATTCTTCTCCATTATCTGATCTCAAAATATAGATTTTCCTTCCTGTCAAGTTCTCTACTTCAGCCCTGAACTCTTGAAATTTGCTTAAGGCTTCATCCTCGGTCTTCATAAAGTGAATCACCATGTTGTGAGAGAATTCATCAACAAAGGTTACATAGTATAGAGATCCTCCAAGGGATTTTACTAGCATTGGACCACATACATCTTAATGCAATAGATCCAATATTTCCTTGGACCTACTTTCACTACTTGGAAAAGGCCTTTTTATATACTCTTTCATGCTCCATATGCAATTCTGGAACACCTGAGACCAATTGATTTAAAGTTGGAAAAGCTCTATATTGAGGTGATCATATCTTCTATGCCATAGTTCACATGGATTGATTGCATTATGCACTAATGATTGAGTTGGTTGTGTCAAGAGTCTATAAAACCTTCTTCACAAACTCTAATTACTACCAAAGTCTATACTAGATCCCTTGGGCCATACAAGGACTTTACCATCAACAAATTCTACTCTATCTCCTTTATCTTCCAAACATGAAATAAAAACCAAATTCTTTTTCAAACCTGGTACAAATAGTATGTTGCTAAGATGAATGTTTTAGCCTGATTCCATCTCAATGGATGTTTTCCCAACACCTTTGGTTGCATAATTGTTTTTATCTCTAGGCTCTACATTTTGAGATAAGTTTCTTTCCATCAAAATTGTGAGATTGTCATGATCTCCTTTCATATGTCTTGAGGCGCCACTATATACTAACCAAAAGTCATAATTAACTGCAATAGAACCTATAAGAGCATCAAAATAGTAGAAATATTTGTCACATGAATATTCATTATTCATGGGCTTCTTTGGAAATTCATCAATGTCAGTTATGGTAGCATGTTGCTTTCCCTTTCTATTTCTATCATTTGATCCTTCAAGACATTGGCTTTTAAAATGACTATATATATGACAGCATTGAATCTTTGACATATCTTTCTTTCCTTGAGGAGCATGTCTTCTACCTTCATTTCTTCTTTACAAGCCAAACTTGTTTATTCATCCAACCTTCTTGGAAGGTGTTGCAAATGCTTGAGAGTCACCTTGTTCAGATCTTTGAATATTTCCTTTTGATACAAGTCTATATTCTTCTTGAATACATGAAGTCCATAGTTCTTCGAACTTTGGAGTTTCCTTTCTACCACATATACTAGACACAAATAAGTCCCATGATTCAGGTAATCCATTAAGTGTTGTAGTCACAAGTTCCTTTTCATAAATGATTTCATCAATTGCTTGAACTTCATCTCTTAGTTGAGAGATCCTCATGAAATATGAAGTCACAGAATCACTATGTAGGGTTATTTAATGGTATGTTAAATCCATTTTCATTTTAATATGTCAACCCAGGGATTTCATAAACTTAGAAGCAAACCAAAATATATGGGACCTCAGATGAAACCGTTGTATAAAGTTTGTTTAGGATGGAAAGAAAGAAAGGAAATGCATATTACAAATAACTTCTAAGTTTAAAGAAACTAAAACGTTTCTGATTCAAGATGTAGCAAGAAAGAGAAGAGGCTCCTAACTTAGGAGGTCCTAATTGTCCTTCCTCATAGCATTGTCCCGAAGAAGAGAAACTAAAGAGAAGTGGTTTGTGATGTGTAGATAGAAGGAGAAGAGGCTCCTAACTTAGAAGGTCCTGGTTGTCCTTCCTCACAGTACTGCCTCCAAGAAGAGAAACTAAAGAGCAGTGGTTTGTGATGTGTAGATAGCAAGAGAAGAGGCTCCTAACTTAGGAGGTCCTAGTTATCCTTCCTCACAATTCTAATCCAACAACATTACCATTGCATCAAATCATAAACTGCAATTCAAGAAACAATTAAATGTTCACATAACAAAACAAACTTACAGAAAGTAAATCACACTTGCATGAAAGGAAATAACATAAATTAAACTATGTTATAGATGTATGCGAATTGTGGTTGAGGGGGATCAATCCATTCTTCAATGAACACACATGAACAGCTATAACTCCTTAACAATTAAGCAACATTCATAACTCATAATTTCAAGAAAATAATATTATTCATGTTGAATGAACAATCGTAAATCTGATGCTAGTGAATAACTGACAACTGTTGGCTTCCTTTGAAGGATGCTCCTCTTATTTATACATGAATTAGGGATATCTACTCAATAAAAGTAGATCCCTTAAATATCTACTAGATTCGTACTTGTCTCAACTCATCCCTAAATACTAGATACAAATCCGATGACACATCAAGATCTCCATTATCTTTCTCTTTGGAATATGGTCCACATCTTGAGTTGAAATTCGAATTTGATCTTAGGAGGCCAATTAAGACCTTTCTAGAACTTCCAAATAAGACTACACATCTCACAAAACTCATAACACACACACACACATATATATAGATATATATGAAACCATGTTAATTTCCTAGTTTTTAATCATAAATTCACTTTATATACATAAAATAAATAACTTTGGAAAACAAGGATCCTAACCCATATAATTATGAAGATGGTTACTTGATCTAGGGTTTTAGGCTAGATAGTTATGAAATGAGGGATAAATGGTTATGAAATTATGGAAATATGGATGAAGATGGAAGACAATTTTGAGACTCAACATACCCCCCAACTGAAGTTGTTGCATGTCCTCATGCAACTATTGCATTGATTCATTTGTCCATAAGTTTATCTTCTTTAAATGCTTTGCTTCTTTATCAAATTTTGACTTGTATTGATTCTCTTCAATCTTTACGTCATAATATTCTCTTTTGCAAAGTGTAATATATTTGATTGCAACATATAATTTTTGATGGTTGGTTCTTGTGTGACAACTGATTTTTTTTTAGCATTGGTTCTTGTGTAACAATCCTTTTTATTTTTTGTTGTATCAAAGTTCATGAAAACAATGAAAATTTTCTTTTCAAGTACTATAATAACTATCAATGAACTAATAACTTTCAAAGCATATAATCTTTTTGGAATCATACTGCAACAATAGTTGATTGGGAAGAATATGCGAGTTGGAATGAAATGAAAATGTGTGATGGTGTATAAAATGAATTATGTCCCTTTCCCCCAACTAAAGGTATTTTTCAGTTTATGACAATATGAGAAAGGGGGTGAGGAATTTTCCAAAATTATTATCTTATCATTTTAAGGAATTGCATGGCTAAAAAATAGAAAATAACATACCTTCTCTTACCTTCAATGTGGATGAGTTGTGTTTACTGAAGAGTGTGGTTGTTGATGTTGGATCATGGAGTATGTAAACAAAGGAATAAGATATGCTTCTTTGTCCTATTTGTGTTCATGACAAGATTGTGATCTTTATTGTTGTTGTTACAAATTGATTCATGCTTAAATGTAGTCTTCAATCATTGCAAAACCTGATGGTGCAATTCTAGTCATGCGAATAAATGTGTTGATGTCGAGCATGAAGAGAAGTCATTGGATCACTGACCATTGATGCATGTCGTTAACCAATGTGAGGCAAACTCACCATTAATGTCAATGAGTGCCAAGGTACCTAAGTACATGTTGTGAAGTGTGAATGGATGAGTTGATGTTGAGCCTCTTGCAAGATCCAACGATCAACGGACATTGTTGTATTCCCATGAATGTCAACGAAAGATCTTGTCATTAATGCATACAAGCATCAAGGTACTAATAATGACTCTAGTATTTATCCTAGATAAGGTGTTGAGGTCGATGGGTCAAGACTTTTTGAAAGGTGGTCCTTAAGGAATCCCACATTACTCAAGGCAAGTTCGTACAAAATGATTGGTAGGACTATAGATAAAAGATCTCATGGTCAAACATTTTTTTTATGGCATGGAAAACAAGGCAATGTAGAGAGATAGATGGTTTTATTCGTGAGGCAAAAAGATGAACTGAAAAGAAGGAAAAAATGTATGCGACTCAAAAAAGTAGACATATATGAGGTCATGATGGGTAAGGCAATGAATCAGTCGACCCCAATATGGATGATTGATGAGGTTTTGAAGGAGAAATGTGGGTAAACATACCATGATGCAAACAGTTTATGTGTAGTGAAAAATGTTACGACATTTATAATAAAGATTTAGCTCATCCAACCTTTCAATGATGCATGTTTTATTGTGATTTCTAGGTATCACAACTGCATGAACTTGGATCATCTACACACCTGTAAAAGCTTAGTACAAATCCTGCATGAAAACTAAGAGATTTTTGAAAGACATAAAATGCAAGAATGAGTATGAATGCTAGCAACCAAATAAAATGAAATGAAATTTTTTTACTTGTTTCCTTTGCACGCAAGTTCCTTTGAAGTAACTCCAAGAAAGCAAGTTAGCATTTTCACGATTTATTTTTTATTTTAAGTTTTATTTATTTGTTTTTTTAATTGTTTTGATTTTTATTTTATTTTTTGATTTTTTTTGTTTTTAATTGCTTTGATTTTTTTTTGTTTGTTTTTATTGTTTACACAACCCATTAGTAAACATGAAATGAAAACAATTTATCAAATGAGGAAAATGTTGGTTGAGTCAGCAAGAAAAGGTGTCAAAACAAAACAGTCATGGAATTCTATACTTCCTCGGCTAAACTTGTTGCATGTCCTCATGCAACATTACATGACTTCATTGTGGCATAATGTAAAAATAACTGTGTATATTTTACCACTTCCATACTCAGCGAGAATGAGATCCAATAGAATCAAATGGTGAATGAATAAAAACAGACCTAAATGCTTTTGGAAGGCGGCGCTCTGCTTTGTGACCAATTTTCTCCTCGTATTATTGTTGTATTACACCTCTAGTTCTCCTGGCATTGATTTTAACCATCATTGCCTCTATGCACATCAAGCAGGTTTAAAGACGACGAATCAACATTTCTAGTACATTTACGTCTTTGTGGCCCTTGTTGAAGCATTCATTTATATACACAGGTCTTTCCCATAGAGAGAACTAGAATTTCTAGACATAGGTGGAGGCTTGCTGATTAAAACACACAAAAAAAATGTTTGTCCCTCACAAAAATACTTGCTTCTATAATGTAATGGGATGAGGAAGTTGAGGCCTAACTTATTCAAGATCAAATCCCAACCAACTAGAAGCTTGGATATATTCCACCAATATCCTTTCACAATGCCTTCTTCTATAGAGGGATGCTTTGTATATCCAATATTCATCTTTATCATACAAGCCAGACACAAGGTGTACGATATATCTATCCTTACATTTTCTATGTCTACTTGCAATATATTATATAGAGAGCAGGGAAATTTTTATGAAATTCCTATATAATTCAATTGATGGGTCCCCAGCTTCTTCTACCCTCTCCAACTTCTATTCAGAAATCTATAATGCATATTTTTCTCTGCTTTTCTCATCTAAAATTATCCTGACAACGGAACCATTTGTTGGCTTTGTGGGATGTGACCTAGGTTTAGTGTTAGTTAGCCAAACAAATCCCTACACTATTGGCCCTTTCAACATCAGCCTGCAGAGCGCAGGCCGAAGTTCACCCGAAGCAGTATGGGGGGATGTTGGAACCAAGTTTCCACACCCTGAGATGGTCGTGATGTTGGTTTATACCCTCTGCCCCTACTTTCACATAGGTCACTAAGCCTTAGGGTTCTATCAATCTACCCTTTATTCCACCCTCTGCAAAGGTGTACAATTGACCTTCACGCAACCCTAACCCATCGTCCAGGTACTTTTGCGCAGCTATGACAATGTATTGTATAGGTTCCCAAGTTATCTCAAGTGTTTTACTTATTTTATTAATAAATCACAGTTAGTGACGCATAAACTGATATCCTTACTTGCATTCAATTAACCGATACAATCACATATATTCGCACATCAAATAAACATTGTAAATTAAACCCAAAACCCAATATAAACAGATGCATTAACAGGAACTAAATACACATTAATTGCATAACACTTCTCTTTATTGATATCTTCTAGTTTAATATAGATCCTATCCACCCTGCGCACATAGCTGCAGGGGTTCGCGCACTCAGCTGTGGACTTCCACCCTAGACCTCTACGCACTCAACTAAAGAGCCTCTACCTACACTAAGACCCGAGAACACTTAGACTTTTCCACTTACTTCCTTAACTCCTCTCTTCACTCCTCAATACTTAAAGCTTACTTACTTAGCTCCTTTTTATACAATCCATGGTCCACGGACCATGGTTAGATCTTTACAACCGACTTGACACTTTACAAAATAAGGGCGGACAACCCTTTATGACTCTTAACACCTTCGCGCTCCGCGACCACAAAATGCGGAAACTTTACAACTTTGTTACAAAAAGTGTCCCAAAACATGGGCTTTTAGCCCCAACACTGCCCTTGGGGGAACCCATTCCCAATAGTCAAATAGTGAGTTTAAAATATTCGTAGTTAGGCCTCTTATTCAACTTTCAATGGACACATTAGAAGCCAGACTGTCCAAACTACATACCTATTCGATCAAGTGGGCTCAAGCCAAATGGGCACCATGCACGTAATGCATACCTATTCGATCAAGTGGGCACCATGCATGTAATGCATACCTATTCGAATACCAAATGCATTGACAAGTTCTCTTGCCACGCTCCTCACTTCAAAACACAGGTATTCATTGAGTTGAAGAATTTTTTGGGTGCAAATGTCTTTCCAAATTTGATCAAGTGCATAGAGATGACAAAGAAGCTTTAAGTCTGCACAAGCATTCATGTCTTTACAACGATTGACAGCCTCCATAAATCTTGCAAGGATCACAAACTCTATATGTGATTCATCGAGTATTAGTAAATGATTCAAGCATCTATTCCATGCCTCAAAACTCCCAAGTGACTTTGAGTGCTTCCTTAGACGCAATGCAACAATCTTGATATCTGATACCTAAATGCATCGAGCTAGAATTTGGGGTCTCGATAGAGAAAACTTGTCGGAGATTATCATCCTACCTAAGGGATAAATCAAAACAACCTTCATGATCTGGAAAAAGGGGTAACATGTAGTGAAATAGTGGTCACACCTGTTGTTTACAAAATCCATGGTAAAATTTATTTCGAAGCTTAGGTGATAGAAAATCCAATACACGCTTGAAATTCTGGAGCAAAATTTGAGCAACGTCAACCCGTTCACTTGGATCTGTTCTCCTCTCAAATAATTAGCAATTCTCCACGAGCGATATATTTGAGCATCGCTTACCCACCCCGATCACTGACATCGGTAATCTTCAGTGACAGAGGGGCAAATCATTCAATGAGAGATGGTGGATGTTTGTATAAAGGTAAAGGCTTGAAGTATTAATGGTCAGGCATTCGACATTGGAGATGAAATATGTTGCTGGTCAGGCATGATTTTCCTCACTGGCCAATTTGACTTCTAAATATATCTCTCAATTGAATCATATCTTCGATCTTCAAATGAATGATGGACTGGGGCAATCGAGATCCTAGGGGGAGAGAGATCACAAGAAATAGTGTGAAGATAGGATAACTTTTAATTCAAACAGAGAGGCCAACATTTGATGAACTTCGAGGATTTTTTTCTGATTAATTTTAGCGGATGCGTGAAAAATTGCGGGCAGTTGAAACCGCCACAAAGGAATTTGCAACAACCAGATTGCAATATGATAGTTTTCTAGTTGAGATCATCCCCGTCATGTGGTTTTTGACTTACTAAGGGAAAAGTGGATGGTTTTTTTAGAGCAATACATGGCTTACCACTGAACCAATGATTCTTACCTCTCTCTCGGTGTTTGATGTTGTAATGTTGGTGTAAAGAAATATTTTTACCGATCGAGATATCTTCATGAGGTGGGGTTACGGAAACTGGTAGGGATCACCTTAACGCCGATGGTGGGATAATGGAAGAAACTACTGGAGAGAATATTTTGATTGGATGGCTAGCTACGCATTAACACACCACACCAAAGATACGTTACTGACTAGAGGGATATGATTTCAGGACTGGTAAGGGCCACGAAAGTTAGGTGACTCAACTATACCGATTTTGAACACCAGTCAGACCCAATATTGGCGTTGTGTTCCATGGGTGTTTTGGATACATATGTTGAAGTGAGCCTTCCCTATAACCTTCCATTGGGAAAATTGTCGTGATACTTTTCTTTGGGTTGGCAAATAGACTTTTCCATTTCCTTCCTTGAGCTCGCTCACTTGCTCAACCTCTAACCTTGAGTTTCCAATGGTTTATTTACTTCTCTTTTGTGTTCAATCACACATCTAGCAGAGTGATTTTCAAAGTTGTTAATTCCAATGGTTTTTTAGTTAAAAAATGATTTATTTTGTATTTTTTTAACTAAAAAAAATTGTATTCTTAATATTGTTTTTTAATTTTATTGCATTAAATCTAT
>APFE030502403.1:95307-109507 GCA_000404065.3 Pinus taeda
AAAAATAAAATCTTTACAAAGAAATTGAATTTTATTCTAATTTTTTTTTAGTTTTTATGTTGTATTAAATTCAAAATCTTTTAAAAAGAATTTAAATTTTATTCTAACCCAACAATCTAGAATTTTTTATTGATTTAGGATTAATTTTTTTTAGCAAATGTAGACAAGAATATTGCAAACGCTGAAAACGTTTATAGACATCCTACTTTATGATCCTTGAGATCATGCAAAAACGCATGAGGAGAGCATACTTATTCGAGATTGAAAATATCATCCTACCTACTCTATGCTAATTGAAAATTACAAACCATTACGTGTAATTAAATTTCCAGTGTAACCATTCACGCAATAGTAATAAAAATATATTCATTTCCAATTTTGTAATTTTAAAATGAAAATATACAAGGATGATCGAATCTCGTTTTTGTGACTGTGATTTAATGAAATAAGAACAAAAACGAAATTGATCTAACCTGGTATTTGCTTGAAACCATCGAAACCATCTTTCGATAAGGTTTTCATAGGCGTGATTTATACTCTGATTCAAATCATGCTGCAACTTCTCTTTTTCCTCCTCAATATTTTTTTCGAGTAAATGTTCCTCATCAGATGTACAGGATTCTTCGAATGTTGATTCATTGTTTTCTTCTGGAGGAGTAGTTAAGCTTTTGGTTGTTGTCAAGATCTCTTCTTCGCTAGAAGAGGACATCCTAACTCTTCCTAGGATCTGAGTGAGTTGTTCCAAACGTATACTCATCGTTCTTACAAATATACATATGGATTAGTTGGAAAGGGGTTCTTACAGTACCCAAAACTTAAAATCTGACAAACTTAAAGTTTGTTGCAATTGGATTCTTATTGTGTTTTTTTTTTTTTTTAGTGAATGGGGGTTTTTTTATTTGTGGATGTTTTGTTTTATTTCTATGTTTTCTATAGGAAAATGCAAAATAAACTTAAATGAAAATGCCTAAATGTAGTTAACCCTAAATGAAAATTACCCTAAATGAAAAATGTTTCCTAAACAATCCTCCTAACTAGCTTATATCTAAGTTTGCTTCCCCGGAGACAGCGCCAAAAATGTAGGGTGATTTAATGTATGTTAAATCCCTTTTCATTTTAATATGTCAACCCGGTGGTTTCGTACACTTAGAAGCAAACCAAAACATATGGGACCTCAGTTGAAACTGTTGTAAAAATTTTGTTTAGGATGGAAAGAAAGAAAGGAAATGCATATTGTAAATAACTTCTAAATTTAAATAAACTAAAAAGTTTATGATTCAAGATGCAGCAAGCAAGAAAAGAGGCTCCTAACTTAAAAGGTCCTGGTTGTCCTTCCTCACAATATTGTCCCTAAGAAGAGAAACTAAAGAGCAACAGTTTGTGATGCGTAGATAGCAAGAGAAGAGGCGCCTAACTTAGGAGGTCCTGGTTGTCCTTCCTCACAGTTCTACTCCAACAACATTACCATTGCATCAAATCATAAACTGCAATTCAAGAAACAATTAAATATTCACACAACAAAACACACTTGCGGAAAGTAAATCACACTTGCATGAAAGGAAATAACATAAATTAAACTATGTTACAGATGTATGTGAATTGTGGTTGATGGGGATCCATCCATTCCTCAATGAACACACATGAACAACTATCACTCCTTAAGAATCAAGCAACATCCATAACTCATAATTGCAAGAAAATAATATTATTCATGTTGAATGAACAATCATAAATCTAATGCTAGTGAATAACTAACAATTGTTGGCTTCCTTTGAAGGATGCTCCTCTTAATTATACATGAATTGGCGATATCTACTCAATAAATGTAGATCCCTTAAATATCTACTAGATCCATACTTGTCTTAACTCATCCCTAAATACTAGATACAAATCCGATGACACATCAAAATCTCCATGATCTTTCTCCTTGGAATATGGTCCACCTCTTGAGTTGAAATTCGAATTTGATCTTGGGAGGCCAAGTAAGACCCTTCTAGAACCTCCAAATAATCCTACACATGTCACAAAACTCATAACACATATATAGATATATGAAACCATGTTAATTTCCTAGTTTTTAATCATAAATTCACTTTATATACATAAAATAAATAACTTTGGAAAACAAGGATCCTAACCCATATAATTATGAAGATGGTTACTTGATGTAGGGTTTTAGGCTAGATAGTTATGAAGTGAGGGCCAAATGGTTATGAAATGATGGAAATATGGATGAAGATGGAAGATAATTTTGAGACTCAACACACTACTTGACATTTTAACATCACAAAGCTCATCCTTTGAACTCATTGCTTGACCAATGTTGTCAATAGCATATAATCCAACTAGGAAATCATACATGTTTTTGAGGTGTCAAGGTTTGTGACATATGGAATCAAATAATATTTGATAGAATCCATAATGATACTTTTGGTTGTGATGTCATATTTCTCAAATTTTGTTTTTCCTTCATTATCTAAAGGTTCAGTGACCTTTCCATTCATAATATCCAAGAGATCAGTATTTGCAAAAATGAAGTCAATCCTTGTCTTCCAAGCTCTAAAATTTGAAGCTCCTTCTAGCTTGTTCTCTGACTTCATAGAGGAATCGATGGATATAGATAAACAATCATAAATGGTCTCCAAAGCCCCTTTTTTCGTAACCAAAGTTCTTCAAGTGTGATTGCAATGTACTTCCTTCACCAAAGTTCTGATACCATGTTGATTTTTCAAGTATAATGCATACAAGCACTAATTTGTGAAATTTGATAATTACTTCTAATGATGTAGATATTCTTTTAGTGCTTTCAATTTATCATTAAGCAATTATACTTTTGAAATTCAACCATAAATTCAAAGAGATAGTAGAAATTGCAATGCATAAAGAAAACACAATATTTACCCTAGAAAACCCACTTGGGGGAAAACCTAAAAACATTTTCCTTAAATAAATTCTTCAGTCCAATAAGAGATGCAGCTAATTATGCTAGTCAATATGGTGTTCAAACTGACCTATAATGTTACCGTCAAACCTAGTCATATAGCCCTCTTGTCAAGTCAATATTTTACCTAACAAACTCAACTCTCTCGAATATGTCTAGGCCGAAATTCAACCTCCTAGAATCTGCCCGGAAACTTAGCCCTACTGCTTCGAATATTCAACCTAGAATTTTGGCCCCACTTACCAAAAGTTCGAACTGCTACCCAGAATATGCCTAGAAAGTCACACGTACGAAGTCAAGGAGAGAGAGATAGAAAGGCTAGAGATGAATTTGTCTTTCTTCATCCTTCTTCGTCTTCGCTTGGACGCCCAAAATATATCTTCTTTTGTGAGAGATCAAATGGTGCTTTGTGGAGGAGGTTGAATGCATATTTATAGTGTTCCGCCTGTTCGAATGGGTGTCTCTCCACTGGGGGCGACTTGACAAGTTTGGAGCTTAAAATTCAAAATTCAAAATTTTCTTTTTTTAAAATGACATGAAGAACATGTCTTAAATTTTCATTATATATTTCAAGGGATAAAATATAAATTATGAAGACCGACCATAGCTACAAAATTCAACAAAGCATCTTCTCACAAGAAATATACTTTAATATATGGTATGTTACTTCATTCCATGATGACGGCAAGCTCTCCTTCTTAATCCCATTATTATCTTCCATAAACTATTCCTTCTGTAGAAAAAAACTTTTCTTGGCAAGAGTTTCCTCTTGCATCTCTTCTTTGTCCCAAGGGAGGCCCTAAGGTATGCCAGTGATTCTTTTGATTGTTTCCTCATTAGTGTGAATCTCTACCCCCCTTACTACTTAATGCATTATTTCTCTCTAGAGAGATGGAGGTTTAAGGCAAATTACAGGCATATATCATCATCATACCCTCTTAGTCTCTCAAAGAAATCCAATCACTAACTTCTTTGGAAAATACTTATCACTTTAAGGTTTCGATGTATCCTAGAAGTTTCATTTGGTTCCCTCTTATTAAAACTAATTCCCATTATGAAAATCTATAGGAGGGTAATCATAATCCTGTATGCAACTTAGGTTTCAAAAATATGCACCAAGTAGAGTTTTAGTTCAAAACAATGGAGGAATTTATTGTTTCAATATGAGAAAGTATATACTTGTAAGTGGGCCAAATAATGTTTATGTTTCAACTTACATTGACTCGCACTGTTTTTTGTAATTGGTAACATGTGAAAATGTATAGCATAGTGAAAAGAAATTGAGACAATGAGTGGAACATGAACAACCTCCCATAATGTAGGTTGCAGTGTTTAGACTGGTTCCTATTGTTATAGTGTGTTGGTCTAATAGTATGCAAAGAAAAATAACATTGTATCGTTCTAGTAGGACCTATATATTCGTACCTTGTAGAGTGCAATCCTATAGTGAAAACTTTGTAGTTGAAAATATTGCAACAAAGAGAAGAGTTATAAGGTGGAGTAATTTGTATGCATGAGTATGGCACGTTAAGTGCTAATCCTCCTAAATCAGTAGGCTAGTGATTAGATCAGTGTAAGTGATAATTAGTTTGTCAGATAAAACCAACCCACTGATCATTACATGTGACCCTTATCCTCATCTAATTTCGGTTGTGATCATGCATTCAAGTGGAATATCTGCTAACAATCATGAGCTAATGCTGTTGTCACTTTTCAAAACATGTAATGACTTTGGAAATATCATGCTAATTGTGCTTACCACATTATCTAAACAACAAGAACAACAACAAAACTTTATATATTGACATTTCATTATATGGGATGTAATTCACATGCAACCCTGGGAAGAGAGAAGATCGAAGGCTTAATTATGTCATACCTACTGATTGGTTGGCATCATTGGATCATATGAAGAAATCATGGAGCTCTAATTGTTGCAGGGACAAAGGTTGTTGTGGTACTTTCCTGGTTTGAGGGGATCTTGTAAAAGCATGGTTTTTCAAATTTTCTTCTCTTCTAGGCATGGTATATACTTTAGTGAGGCTATTCTTGAAGTTTCAAATCTAGGTTGAAACAATTTAGTTGAATTGTAGCTTTTTTGTGAGCTCTATATCTTCTTGTAAAACTATAGAATTACCTATGGTTTTCTTATAGAATCTTGTTTGAGGAAAAATAAGTTAATGTATTTGGATTGGAATGATTGAAAATAATTAAAGATCAATGGATCTGAGTTGTTGAAGGAGAGTGATGGATGATGGGAATGAAAGGGATCTCCGACATAAAGAAGAAGGTAATAAACAAGGCACATTTTTTTCTTTTTTTTCTAGAATTTATGACAGGTAAGTTCCAGATTGTCCTTGTCTCTTTCTAATATTGTTCTTGAAGCATTGTGTTACTGATTTTAATGAGATTGTTTCCATTTCTGGTGGAGGCATGCTTTGGTCATTTGCATACAATAAATTAAAATAAGAAGATAGGGAAAAAAAACTAGAATGTGTTTCCTTCTTCTTCTTATTCTTCTTCTTTCTATTTTTTTGTATAGCGTAACAATGTGATTTTCTAGTTTTCGCCATTGTCCTACCCTACCAGACGTATAAGGGTTTTCTTAGCAGGGGATTTTTAATTCTGCAAACTTAAAATTGCCTCAGAGAGGTTTCCAATTAGAGAGTTTTTCCTAGGCGCTTCAAAAGAGGTTTTCACATGAGAAAAATATTATTTTTTCCTTTTTATCCTCCTTTATTTTTGTCTTTTCAGGGGATTAGATGGATTAGGAGCATTTCTGCTCTCAATCACATTTAGAACCTATCTTTTGACTATTTTTATGAACTCATCCTTTGACAAAGATTTTATTGTAGACTTTGACTATAAAACCATTAACCAAGAGTGGGATCTATTCTTCATCAATGGTATTGATTTTAATAGGACCATTCACATAGCACTTTTCCACCACATATGGTCCTAACCACCTGGTCATAAATTTACCTTTAGAATCCCTAAATTTAAAAACATAAAGTAAGGCCCAATAACCTTCTTTGAATTTTTTAGTCTTGATGAATTTATCATGCCAAAACTTTCTTTGCATTTGGGCCATTTCAATATGAAAGGGAGCTTGCATCCTTTATTCCTCTAATTCATTAAGTTGAGGTATCCTTTCCTTGTGAGCATCAATTAGAGCCATCTCCTATTGTGAAGTCATCCTCAATGTGGTGAACTCAAACTCAATGATCATTGTGGCTTCCTTAATAGCCTATAAGGAGTGAAGCCTATAGTGATCTTCCATGTGGTGTTGTACACCCATGCTATCTCAATGAGTATGTTAGCCCAATTTCTTATACTCATGCTAATCACTTTGGGAGGGATGATTTCCAGTTCTTTATTTGTTACCTCAACCTATCCATTAGCTTGGGAATAATATAAAATGGATTTCCTATAATGGATGTGATGTTGCTTCATAATCATTTCAGTAAGGTTGGAAGTGAATTGGGTTCCTTGATCTATAACCACCACTCTTGGGAATCCAAACTGTAGAAAACGTTTGCTCTCAAGAACTTTGATAACTTATTCTCTATAGATACCTTGACTATTTTCACCTTAGCCTAATTGGTCAGATAGTCCGTACAAATAGTGATGTACTTATTTTCACTACAACAAAACAGGCAATTTGCGTCAGATTTAGCGCGAGAATTTAGTGCATTTTTTTTACATTTGGGATGAGCAACCTGGCATTAAATATGGCTTTATTGTACATTTTTTAAAGAATCCTTTTTTTAGCATTATTTTGCATCTTTTTTTACACCAGATTATGCCTCATTTATGGTGTCAAATTTTGCACCAAGATTTGCATTTGATTTTATGACAGGTTTTGCTTCTAGTTTTGTGCCATTTTTTGCATCTGTTTTTCATCATTTTTTGCTTCCTATTTTGTGTCATTTTTTCTTCCATTTTTGCGCCATCATTTGCATCAAGTTTACACTATATTTTGCATCTAATTTAGCACCTTTTTTGCATCCATTTTGTGTTGATTTTTGCATCTAGTATTACACCAGGTTTTGCATCTTGTCTTACACTAGCTTTTGCCTCTAATTTTGTACCTATTTTTGCATCTAGTTTTTCACCTGCTTCGGTGCCTATCTTTGCACCACATGTTGAGTTTGATTTAGCACCAAATTTTTCATCGATTTTTGCACCTATTTTTGCATCTTTTCTTGGACTATTTTTTACATCCACTTTTGCATTTGATTTACCTTCCATTTTCACATCCCATATTGCGCCATATTTTGCATCATTTGCTATATCCAATTTTGCATCGTTTTTAACACAATTTCTTGCATCCAATTTTACACCCTTTTGAGCATCCAAATTTTCATCCTATGTTAAGCCATGTGTTGTGTCCACCTTTGCATCATATTTTGTGTCTAATGTTGCATTCAATTTTGATCCATTTTTTACATCTACTTTTCAATTTATTTTGCACCAAGTTTTGCATCTCAAATTGCATCCAATTTTGAGCTATTTTTATGCCTATTTTTGCACCATTTTTTGTGTCTACTTACGTGTCCAATGTTGCATCATTATTTATGTCCACTTTTTCATGAAATTTTGCATCCTTTTTGGTGTCTAAGTTTACATCAGTTTTTCCATCCAAATTTGCATCCTTTTTCTGCCTCATTTTGTGTCCACATTTGCCTCTCATTTTGTGTCTAAGTTTGAGTCTGAATTTGCATTCGATTGTGCATCATTTTTGGCATCCAAAATGGCATCCTTGGTTTCATCATTTTTTGAGCCTCATTGTGCATCTTGTTTTATGTCTTTCTTACACCCTTTTTCTTTTTCCTTTTTTGCACCCAAGTTTGCATCCCAAATTTACACCATTCTTTGCATCATCATTTAGCATCTTGATTGGCTTCATTTTTTGCTTCTTTTTAGCAACCAACTTGGCATCCCCTTTTGCACCATATTTTGCATCTAGTTGTTTGTCATTTTTCGCATCTAGTTTGGTGTCCATTTTTGAATCCTTGTTTGTGCCCAATTCGGTATCCTTTTGTATGCCATGTTTTGTTCCCTTCTTCGTGTCCATTGTTGCACATTTCTTTACTTCTAATTTAAAACAATTTTCATGTCCTTGTTTGCACCTTATTTTAATGCCTAATTTAACATCCAATTCTACTTCCAATTTTACATCCATGGTTACATCCCCATTTACCTTTCCATTTGACTTCTTTTGTAGAGTGTACTTTTCTTTCCATTTATGATCCCCTTTATGGATTGATTTTATTAATTTGAATTGCATAGTGAAATATACCACAATTTCTAAATATCATTAAAAAATATATCACAATTCAAATTGATAACAACGTTTGTAAAGAAATTTAAGGGAAATTGACAACATTCAACCAAAAAAATAGCAATGTCATCATATATAATAATTATCTATCAAAAAATTATTCACAAATTTTAATTTACATCTATGACTACCAAATCAACGTTCATTGCATATATCAATAGTCCAAAATGAAATCACATCCAACAAGGAAGGAACTTTTGGTCACCTCTTCCCATGACCCAATGGAATAATAAGAATATGAAGAGTGCATGATGTTGAACATAGTCTATGATTACTAATAATTCTCAGAGAAAAAAAAAAAAAATTAAAAATAAAATAAAATAAAAAAATCCCTTTTACACAACCTCAAGTCAACTACTTTTCCAATTAGAGGAAATTCCAACTCAAAAATAGCCACATGAGAAAAATTAAGAAATTAATAAAATAATGTCATGTAGACATTTTTTAATATATCATTTTAATTATTTTACTTTTATCAAATTTACCCAAATATATGTCACTTTAATCAAAATAACTCTATATATGTATTATGTTTAAATTAATTTATGAACACAAGAAATAATAAAATTTGGTAATCTAAAATTTAATATACTTTTTTTTAATTTAGTATATAAATTCCTAAATATAAAAGCACAAATTATCATTATAAATTCCTAAATATGAGAAACCAAATTAGTCATTAATTAATTTAATTTTTTAATATAAAAAATAATATGCACAAAAATAATTATTATATAGAATTTATTCAATTAATAATGGTATGAAAAATATAATGTTCAGAAAATTTATTAAGCTCTTATTATATACTATTTACTATTGTTTTATTACACCGAAGGTGTTTATCTATGGAGTTGGTTGGGCAAACATTGTTCATCCCAGCCATTCCCATCCTTCTATTTTCATCGTCCTAGCCAATCACATCCTTCTATTTTAGTCTTCCTCCTCCAAATAAAAAACTAACGCGTGGAAGCCAATGCGCAAACGACAATGTGGTTGGCCAATTTCGGTAGTTTAATGGTTGTAAAGTGCGGGAACAATGACGCAATTGGCCAATTCTGGCAGTTTAATGGCTATAAAGTGCGGGAAAAATGACGTGCTTGGCAAACACCAATAGTTTAATGGCATGTGAAGAAAGGGGTTATGTTGTGTCGTTGAACTTGGTGAACGGTGAGTTCTGGTTGTTGTTTGGTTTTCTCAGTGAGGCCATGCCTTTCCAAAATAATTCTGGATTTTACCATTGTCGTATTCTCTATGAATGGGGTTTGGGTGAGGTCGATTCCCCTAGATAATCACCCCCGAAGGGGCTGAGTGAAACAAATGGATAAGATGACTATATTGTTGGATTGGCCAAGGGGGTTGGTTACGCTATGTTAGATGATGATGAAAACTATCAACAGGTGAGCATCGGTGTTCATGCTGCCATGAACTGGGCTTCTTCGAAGCAACGAGATCTTGTGGACAATAGTAACAAGAAGGTATGTTCATGGTCTTAGTTTTTCTTGCTTTCGATTTTATGCTGGAATGGATTTATGAGATTTTTGGTTTTCGTTGGGCTCTGTTTCAGTATCAAATGTTGAGGTCATTGCATTCTACATTAAGTGATGGTTCGGGGAGGAATCATTGCTTGCCTAGGTGGGCTCGAGACTTTCAACCAACGTTGCGAACCAAGATGAATGGAAATTATTCCATATGGCTGCACACTAGGTTGTTCGACTCAATATGTTGGTTCCTCATAACTCTGATCAGTATAAGCCACCGTAAAGGGCTTCACCATAGTGCCTTGAGGGGGGAAGCTCAATTGTAATGGAGTCAAAACGTTTTAGACTTTCAAAATAGTGGCTCAGCCTTCTCCAGCTTTGATTGCAATTGCAATGCCTCTCACCGTAACCTTGGAACCCTCATCCAAGGGTTGAAAAAAGCAAAATTACCACTTACCAACACATCTTGGCAGCTAGCAAGTGATCAGTCCAGTGAAAATGTGTGGAATTACAGTCGATGAATTAGCTAAAGTTCAAAATGAAGTCTATGGTCAGAAAACAATCTTTGTCACAAACAGAGTAAAGGGAGAGGAAGAAATTATGGATAGTGTAGTTGTCGTTTTGACGCCTGACATGCCTGATGTTTTATCCCATGTGTTAGTGTGGGAAAGTAATAGCAAGGTGTGCTTTGCAACGTTCTTTCATCCAAACATTCTTGATGACCTTCGAGCAAAGGAAGGAAAGGCATTATCGATGCGACCTACTTCATCAAACCTAGTCTATAATGAAATCAAGGTTAATGAAGTTTTGGATGAATCAGAAATTCTATCACAAGGCCATTGACTATCTCACGGAATATCATTAAAGAAAAAATAAAATTCAATGGAAAATATGCAATCTCAGTCAATGAATTTTCCAATGAACTGGTTAGGGGCTAAATCTCGCAATATTGCTTATTTGATAAGGAAAGTGCCTTCATGGGTGCGAATTCATGTGTCAGATGCCTTATGTTTGGTGTGTTTGATAAGTTTTATAGGTTTCTATGAGAAGATACGAACAAGGGTGCTGCTGAAAAAATAGACGTTCTAGACAAACTTGTAGCCAAAGGAGACTTGAGCAAACTCCATAAAATTCGATAAATTGTTCTGCAAATGAATGGACCCTCCCAATTGGTGGGTGAACTGAAAGATACGATGCAAAGAGTAAATATGCCTTGGCCTGGTGAGGAGGGTGAAGAGCGATGGCTACATGCTTCGATGGTGATTAAAAGGGTTTGGGCTTCGAAGTGGAATGAAAGGGCGCATTTTAGTACACGAAAGGCAAAAATAGATCATAGTGACCTTTGTATGGTTGTTTTGGTTCAAGAAATAATCAGTGTAGACTATGCATTTGTCAATCAAACTATTAACCTATCAACTCGAGATCCATTTGGGATTTACTGTCTTATAGGTTATTTTTAGCTTCCTAGATGTTAAAATAATTTATCTTTAGACGATCTTCTAAACCCCTTATATTCCTTCAGTGTATCTTTGCACCTTTAGGGGCAATTGCTAGTTATATTTTTTCCTTACATATTTTTTTAAGTGCATATATTTTAATTTAATATATTTTTTAATTAATAATAAAACAATTTACAAGTAAAATTATAGTTTTGTTTTATTTATTTATTTATTTAAATTTTAATTTTAATGTGACACACACACACACACACATATATATAAACTTCTTATTTCTAATAACATAAATAAAAGAACATGTAAAATAATTAAACACATACATTAATATAAACAATTCCAAAAAAAATGCATATAATTGTATAAATAACATGTTTAAATAATACAATATTACTTCAGTTTTTTATGTCACATCAAAGATTTCTTGCTTTTGGTATTAACGTTATGCCATTCATGTATAATTCTTTAGGATCCTTCTGAGCTATGATTGCAGTTCAATTATTTTTGCAACAACATCTTCTTGTTAGTCATTGGTACACATGGTTACATGCCAATCTTTTTTATTTCCAGAAAGAAAAAAATGTACCTTGCTATTTAAAAAAAGAAATCAAATGTTACATACATATACATCGCCGAATAGGTCCAAAAATTAGTTCAAAACTCCACACAGGTCTCATGCCAACCTTATATAATGAGGAAGCAAATATCAAGAAATCAATATTTTCATAATTTTTCAAAGTCATTTCAATTGTGATTTGTTTCTTGGTCTTCCATCCTAATATTTAAGCACTTCAATCAAGGATATATGTATATAACATGATGGCATTAGCAGTACTTCATTGGCGCATGCGTGGAACATCATCATATCATATCTCAATAATTGTGGCATGTTGTATAACATATTAGAGACGTTATGTTATAATGTAAGTTTTTTTTCCCAGGGAGAAAAAGCGTAATTTTCATTGATTTCAAAAAATTACATGTTGTAGATGCAAAAAGCATATGTAGAATGGTGGGGAGAGCCAGTTACAGTTCAATACTCCAAATGGAGTATTCGTGAAAAATCCTAAAGTACAGTGTTCAGGGAAAAAGACAAAAAAACGAGAATGAAAACCCCAGCAATCTTGCAGGAACAGGTGCCCAGAAACCCCAAAGGGGAAAAATACTGAGCCCTAGACAAGAAACCCCATACCCACTACAAAACACAACAAATAAATAGCAGTGGTGCAGCCCCAAGAGAGAGACGACAGAACCAACTGGAACAGCTCAGACTCGGCACCGAACCACCACAGGCGAAAACACTCCTGAGAAAAGAATCTGTGACAGGTAAGCTCAAACCCTGGTAGCCCAGACAATAAAGAGAGGCACAAAATGGGAAAAAAATGCCTGGGTAGCCACACCTCCCCCGCCCCCTGAAAACCTCCTCCTGTATCAGATGAACCAGAAAATAAACAAGTTGTCGTCTATCTTCCACAACAACCTTCAGAAGCCCCAGCACACCCAGCCAAGTTGCAGCGGCACAAAACAAGAACAATGTCGGTTAGGTCCTCCATGCCCATGCTCCCTCAACACTCTAAATCTCAGCAAAAGAGTGGCCAACGCACTTCCAAATTGCGCCATCTGCAGCAACAAAAACCATCGGATCTCGGCCAAGATGCAGAGGTGAAACCGAGGGCAGAGACGACTAGGGTTCAGCCTCCTTGCCCCCGCACAGTGGAAGATCCTTGTTACCAGAAGCGAAAAATTTTGTCGCACGAGAGCAGGTTTTTCTCTGTCTCACGTCCTTGGTTCATGTTATAATGTAAGTTATATGAGATATTAGACATTTTATAATATAATGTAAGTTGTTACTTTGATTTGCAGTAATGTTTAACATTTTTTTTAATTGATGAAGAGATTTTTTAAAAAGAGAAATGGGTTAATAATTGGTGGAAGTGATAAATGGATTATTTTAAATATGACATCTTTTAATAACAATGTAAACTTTGAAACGGGAACTAATACTGTTACCCGTTTCGTAGAGATAGCAAAAAAGTGACCTGATTTTGAAAGGGGTGATGCAGAACACACATGTTTTTTTTAGAGCATAGTTTTTGGCACTTTAATTTTTTTTTATGTACATTACATTTTAGAATGGTAGTGATTTTCATGTTGATTGAAAAAAATGGGTATTTTGCATCAGACCCTTTTTTTAAAAGACCTATCTTTTGACTTTAAATATTCCAATGTATGAAATGTAAATAATTATTTTGTAAATTTAATCATTTTTGAAGTGGTCATTTTTTTATTTTTTTTTTTTTTTTTTTTTTTTTTTTTTTTTTTTTAGTGAGGTTTTATTGTTTTGCATTTTTAAATTAGAAGGTCGATATTTTGAATTTTCGATATTCTACATATTTATACATGATTAATTAATTTTTCAATCCACATGAAATAATTGTTTCTAAAAAACAATATTTTTTAACAATGGACATAAAAATAACCATTTTTAACATAAATACAACCAAAAAACTACACATTTTGATTTTTTTTGCTAGAATTGACATGTCAAAATCACAATTTTTATATGAAAATTTTAACTAAAAATGGTTAAATAATAGTTTTTTTTTATGAACTTCATGTCAAAAAATAATAATAATCACTTTTTTTTTCAAAAAATAATGATTAACTTAAAAATTAATGCGAAAATCACATATTACAAATATTGAACATATAACAACCTTAATTGAGTGTTTATTCTTCTCATAAAATGTCAAAGTCAAAACATTCCAAAGCTTGATTTCCAAACATAACTTAAATTTAATCAACAATGTCACGTAATCCAAACTCTTCGTCCTCTAGAGTTTCATTATTGTCTTCTTCCACAATATTTTCTGCTTCCTTTTGCTCATTTTCTTCTTCTAATGGATCTTTGATGTCTATGAATCTCCCAATGTATGTCTTTCCAAACATTCCATGTAATGGTGGTTGGGGTTCCTTTGCCTTT